>JAKCPI010007676.1:0-13121 GCA_023213315.1 Euborellia annulipes
TATTAATGTTACATTTTTGTTTTACCTTATCAAAGAAAAAAAATGAAATATGTATTAAAAAGTAAAAAATAAATAGTCTACTTATGTAATGAAATTGAAAAACTCCATTTCTATTCTATTCTATTATTATTATTAGGTACCGCATCTCTATTTATTTCAATTGATTGGTAGCTATTTATAATTATTTAAATGTAACTTTGGGGGCTGGCGTAGAGGTTAGCGTGCTCATATAACCTCATATACCAAAAGTCGCGGGTTCGGACCCCAGGCAGTCCGATGATTTTATATAAGGCATTTGGATACCAAATGGCTTATATAAGAATGCCTGGACCCCCATATGTATAATAATAAATAACGGATATCGTTTAAAGTCTTAAATGGCCTAAGTTGCCGAAAAAACTGTGTAAATGTGTGTGTGATTGTGAGTGTAAATGAGAAAAAAGTGTGAATGTTTTTTTTTTTAAAAAAAGAAAAAAAAAAACTTTAATTTGTTGATGAAAATCAAAGAAGAAAATACATCTTGATGTATTCATTAATATATTTTTATCATAATTATGACAAACGATTCTGAACGAGAATTTTGTTCATGGAAAAATTTTTTAACAAATAAACAAAAACTTCTCTTTTTATAAAAATAAATTTTACGACAGGTCGGAAGATTGTTCAAAACGGAAAAGAATTAGCTATAAGCTTAATATAAATAAATTAAAATTTTAATTTTCACCTTTTCCAAAGAAATTTGTTATATGAATTAAAATTTTGATATTATTTACATTTAATTAAAGAGATGAAATAGAATCACTTTTAATGTCTTATTTTTTGAAAATAAATAGTATTAAAAAAATATTCCATTATTGAATTCACTCTAACCTAAGATTTGAAACTTCTTGCTTTGACCTTCATAAGAAAACGACATAAAATTGCGATATTAAAGGATAACTGTATGTATCTCTTCTACTTCGCTTTTATAATTAAATTGAAACGTAATAAGTAATTAAGTGATATTTACCTGTTGGTGATGAATTCGAGAGAATTTCAACGAAGAGAGGAGAGAATGATGCCTTGGCGTTGGAGCTGCAGCGTCGCGGCGCGTCTACTGCCTGTAGACGCTGTGTAGCGGCTGCTGCCTGAGGCGGCGACGGTCGCCCCACTGGCTGGAGTGGGAGGGGGAGAGGCGCCAACAATGATCTATTTATAGAACACAAGCAATAAAATAAAATTTGAAAGATTATCTTTTAAAGAAAAACAAATTATTTCTATTTTATGCGAATTATCTCTTGCAAAAAGACAGAAAAAATCTGGTGTGACTGATCGCACAGCACAAAACTTTCTCTTATCTAAATAATTAAAAGGTGTGTTATGTGCTTGTCACCCCAGATATTTTGTGTCGAGATATTATTATTAGTTTCAGCCAATATATTAGAATTCAAAATGTAGAAAAACATAGAAAAATATTTTTTATATTTTGTTACAATGGCAACCATTTCTCCTATCTTTTCAATGAAAAACAAGAGTAAAGTGGTCTTCAGAAGATTTCAAAGGCAAAACGAGAATATACATTTTAAAGAGCATCTAAAAAAATAGTTGATTTATGAATTTAAAAAAAAATATTGTTGGAGCGAATTTTGATAAAATTGAAAAAACTAAAAAAGTACATCATTAATGTACTAGTACTTTTTCAGAATGTCCTCTCAATAGATTGTGGTGAGGTAAATAGAGTCGTTTAGTTCCCAGTGAAAAATATCAAACTCAACGATTTTTTAACATTTTTTACAATTGAATTCTAATGTACTGTCGGCCCCTTTCAGGACCGAGATGTTAAAGATATTGACAAATGTCAATATTGATAATCTAAAAGCCATGGTGAGTGGGTCAGTGGCCACAGGCAGCCCGATGTAATTATTTATCATTTGGATACCAAATGGTTTAAATAAATATGCCTAGACCCTGGAGTTTCGTTTAAAGTATATATGCTCTTATACAAGGGCGTACCCAGGATCAAATCTAGAGGGGGGGGGGGGCAGATCATGGTCGTCCAGGGGTACTGCCGGAATATACAAAAAATCTGGCGTGATAAGGACAGAACACAACTTTCAATTGTCAAAAGTAAGAGACGTTGTGTGCTCTGCGACAGTGGCGTAGAGAAGGGGGGAGGGGGCAAGAGGCGTCACTCGCTACTCATAAAGGGGCGCTAAATGGTCCACAAGCCTAGCTTGAGCCTATGACTTTATTTATTTTACTTTATTTATTCATTAATTTCTCAGTATATTTTACATATAATATTATATGGGTTTCGAATAGAGGGGGGGGGGAGCTAAAAAGATATTATGCCCCGGGCGCGAGTTAAGCTCGCTTCGCCACTGCTCTGTGACCAGATTAAACGAGATTTTTGCAATGCTTTTCATAATATAATCAAAAAATTTTTAAATTCGCTTAAATTACTTCATAATGCGAACTATTCTCCTTAGAGAGTATGAATCTCTGCTCTAAAGGGCAAGAGGGATAAAAAAAAAAAAAAAAAACTGAAATAAAATATTCGTAAAATAACAACAGACAACTTATGAGATAATTTATATAGATAAAAAAAATAAGTAGGTACTTTTATTTGATCCTTAAGAAGAAAGTCAAATAGTGTCCCCCCGCCTCCTTCCTCTCCAACCTATTATTTTTGATTCTTTCAAATAGAAAAATGGATTTCAACCAACGAACCTTGTAAAAATAAGAATCCCTTTCAAAAAGTTAAGTGACGAGTAAATGTTTCTTGATTCTCTTTTCTCTTTTTTTTTTCTTCTTCTTCACCACATCAGAAGACATTTATAGGTAGCTAACATCAATAAAATTCCTTTTTAGGGTGTGGGTATGGATAAAAAGATCTTTTATCGCACGGTGAATACACCGCATCTCTGTTCACTCGGGCATAATTAATTACCCTACTGGTTGGTTGTCAAGGAAGCTCTCTCTCTCTCTCTCTTTCTCTCTCTCTCTCTTTTTAACTTATTACAAGCATCCAAGCTGAATTAATATGTGCCTTAAATATGTGGGGAACCATATAGCCAGGGTTCTCACTCACCTATCTCCCTCTCTTGTTCTGTAACTTTATTGTTCATCTAATACTAATAGTAGTATTTATTAACATCTCATATAATTGATCATATTTATAAATTTTTTATAATTGATTATTTTTTTTTTTTTTTTTGGAATGGGTGCATAAGATCCGAAGACCTATAATGACCAGTGGTCACATGCAGCCAGGAAGAAAATAAAAACAAAAGGAAAAGCATAAAAGGGGAACTCAACTGCGGGAACTGAAAACTGAAAATTTGGTCAGCATAGACGGATATTGACTCGCATTGCCATACAATTTGAGATAGTTTTGTTTTATGCCCGTTTTTAATAATCACTCAACACAGGGAGAAGGCTTTGGATTCTCGAGGTGGATGAGCATTATACGAGTGAAATATAATTCGGCTAGACAATAATGTTTTTGTTTAATTTCTCCTTGAACAAGTTATAATTTTCATAAGAAATGATATGAAACATTTTTTACTCTGATCTATAGGCCTAAATGTAATGCGGGAAGTGAAATGGACCTAACATGCCCCGCCCCTCTTTGTTGGAAATTTCACAAATTGGGTTATTGATATTTTATTGTAGAGGATAATTTTTTGAACATTTTAGACCAAGACCATTATGATGATATCTCAAAAACTAAAAAAGTTACAGCCTTTCAAAATTATAGATATAAAAATCTGGTGTGACTGGCGCACAGCACACAACTTTCTCTTACCTTCGGTAATCGAAAGTTGTGTACTGTGCTTGTCACACCAGATTTTTTGTGTCGACATGTATTTAGTTTCCGACAGTAGGGTACAATTGAATTCAAGATGTAAAATTTATAAGTATGGGAAAATATTTATATTTTGATACCATGGCAACCATTTCTCCTATCTTTTCTATGGAGTACAAGAGTAAAGTGGTCTTCAGAAGATTTCAATCACAAAATGAAAATATACATTTTATAGAGAATCTAAAAAATAATTGATTTTTGAATTTAAAAAAAAATCGTTGGAGCAAATTTTGAGAAAATCGAAAAAAACTGAAAAAGTGAATCAGTAAAGTGCTAGTACTTTTTGGTCGATTTTGTTCAAAATCTTCGTGTCACGTCCCATGGGGGTGCCTAACTTAAATATAAAATTTCAACTTCCTAGCTCTTTTCGTTCTTGAGATATTTTGTTCACAGACACACAGACACACACACAGACACACACACACACACAGACAGACAGACCATGTCGCGAAAACCACTTTTTTGGATTCAGGGGACCTCAAAACGTGTATATCCATCAAAATCTCGACATCGAATTTTTGACATGAATCCAATACTTTCTTTCTATATATATATTACATATATACATAGGTAAGAGAAAGTAAAAAACGGGATTTTGAGAAAAACGCATTTAAATCAAAAGAAAAATTATTTACTATTACTATTATTATTATTTACTATATTAAAGGTTACTAAATCAATTATTTTGTAATATTTATCGGATTTTTATCGCTAAAATTACCAAATAAACCTATATAGGAAATATTAAATATTCAATCGAAACCCAAAAATCGATATTTTTGACCTAATTTGACTAAAATGCCCGTACCGATAATTTTACTTCGCCCTCAAGAGGTAGGTCCCTTTTCACTTTTCGCATCACATAATATGTAATATGTATTAATAATATATAGTGAGAAAGTATTGAGATCATGTCAAAAAATTGATGTCGAGATTTGATGGAAACATTGGAGTAGCCAGAAATTTTTGATGGGGGGGATCAAGAAATTTTTTTCAAAAAATTTTACTTTCTCTTACCCCATGTGAAATATAATTTGTATTAAAAATCTAGTCATGGCTTGGGTCCCATGGGGGGGGGTTTGAACCCCCAAAACCCCCCTGGCTACGCCTATGGATGGAAATGCATGTCTTGAGGTGTCCTGAGTCCAAAAATGTGGTTATTGTAACATGGCCTGTCGTGGGTCTGTGAATAAAATATCTCAAAAACAAAAAGAGCTAGGAAGTGGAAATTTTATATTTAAGTTAGGTACCCCGTCCCCCTGCGACGTGACACGAAGCTCTTGAACAAACTCGCCCAAAAATTACTAGTACTTTACTGATGTACTTTTTCATTTTTTTTTTTTTTGATTTTTTCAAAACTGGCTTAACGAGTTAGATTAAAATTCATAAATCAACTATTTTTTAGATGCTTTTTAAAAAAGATATCACTAAAATTTTTCGTGAAAATTATTTGAAGTACACTTTACTGATGTGAATCTATGAAACGCAAGTGGTCAAGTTTGAAAATAAGGTGCTATGATCAACTAAATATATCTCGAACAAAAAAATCTGGTGTGACAGCACAATACACACCGAAGGTAAGAGCAAAATATTTCGCAAATGAATCCTTTATTTGTATTCTAACTATTATATATATTTGAAAATAATTAATAATTCGTTACTAACTGGTCACATTTATTTCTTATTATGAGGGATTTTCAGTGTCTCATTATTGGTCACCCATCCAAGATTTGATATAAAAAAGTGCATTGAATTGAACATAAATCCCTTAAATAGAGAAAAGGAAGATTCGCAAATTCTTCCCTAATTGGCGTTTTATCAAGCCGGCCGTTAACAGATTCCCTCTTTTTGCACCCGGAGGAGGAAACAGGGACAAAACAATATCTCGGTAGCCGATTTCCCGGCACACTTGACTGAATAATTAACAAGGCATCTCTCTATGTAGTGAGGATGGTTGACAACGGGGTTGGTGGGTGGTTGGTGAGAGAGTGAGTGAGGAGGTAGCAGCTATGGTGTTTGATTTTATTTCATTCGAATCATTCATGCGTGAATTTCAATTAGGCAACTTACTACTACTATTACTACCAATACCACCCCCCATATATAGACATACACACCTAGACAACCACCATACACACACCTATACAATGATAATAATCCGGGAGAGAGAAAAGTTCCAAAAGATAAAATTTTAAAATTTAATTGAATTTAGTGGCAGCAAAGAATGCTTAATAAAACTTAAATTTTAAAACATTTTATTTAAAGGGTATTATATATGGACCCTGTTATGTATTAGTGTGTCAAGCGCCAAAAAATTAAAAATTGAGTTAAGCACGGAATATTGTTTTAAATGCTATAATTAATAGTAATTATGGTATAAACAGTTTATACTTATTTCAACGCTACAATACTTCTGAAGATGAGACACTGAGTGTCGAAATACGAATAGTGTTTATACTAATAAATAATATATTGAAACCAGTGGCACCATAGGCGTAGCCACGGGGGGGGGGGGTTTGGGGGTTCAAACCCCCCCCCCCATTGGACCCAAGCCATGACTAGATATTTAAGCTCTATAATGCAAAATACTTTTTCTCTCTATATATTTCATATATAGTGTAAGAGAAAGTAAAATATAATAATTTTCTCTAGCTTAAAAAAAAAAAAATAAAGGGTCGGACTAAGCCGAGCGCACAACTTTGCCCACCCACTACTCAAGAAAAAAATTTTGTCCCTCCCTCCCCCTAGAGCCCCCCTAATGGTCCGATGTTATACATATTATATATCATTTTACTCGGGAGGAAGTCTAGTTTCTGAATATATAAAAAAAATTATAGGTTATGTAAGAAAAAACTTTTGTCCCCCCCCTAGAGCCCCCCTAATGGTCCGATGTTTACCAAAAGCTTTTCAGTTCTTGGCCTCTACCCCTAGTTTATGGGTGCAAAATTTCAAAACAATTGAATGAATAGTTTTTGAGATTTCGTTGACGAAAAAAATTACCACAGACATACACACACACAGACACACACACAGACATCATTCCAAAAACTTCTTAAATGGATTCAGGGGACCTCAAAACGCATTTTGGCAGCTTCAAAAAAATTTCGATTTTTTTTTACGATTACATTAACTTTACCTGTCCAACCAACGGTTGATGGGCAAAGTTTTTTTTTTTTTTTTAAAAACATTCACACTTTTTCTCATTCACACTCACATTCACACAGTCTTTTCGGCAACTTAGGCCATATAAGACTTTGACGATAACCGTTGTAGAGAATATATCAATTGTGGGGTCAGGCATTTCTAGATGGGCAAAGTTAAAAAAATTAAATAAAACGCAAAAAATTCTAGAAAATTCAGAATTTTCCCATTGAAAAGAATTGATTTTTGTTATGCTTTATAAAAAATTAAAGCCGCTTAAAATTGATTAAATCTCGCAAATGAAAAATAATAAAAATTATTATATAAATAAATTTTTTATTTTTTTCTTAAAGTTTAAATTTTTCTCTGAACGGTATAAAATATAAACCCTCAAAAAACCTCAAGCAACAAATAAGAAGAATGCGCTGGATAAAAGGCCTAGGCCTGAAGGCGCAAGAACAATTATCACATTACAGCGCCGAGAGCGCATTTGTAATTTGTTTGTAAATTATGAATAAATAAAACTATTATTATATTATTATATTTTTTCTTAAAGAGGTCTGAGATAGGAGTCAGTTCAAGAGAATCACATAGAGAGACACCCCGGTATTTTAGGCCCATATACATAAAATTAAGAGATTTGCATTATTTATTGCCTGATACGAGTTGATTGAAAAATTGCGGCACTTAATTAAGAAAGGGCGGGCCCGAGCCACCTCGAGGGGGGTCCAGGGGGGAGGGGGCGAAGCGAAGGTGGGGTAAGTGGCTAGTCATATATTTCATTAGACGCCTTATACTGCCCTATTTGTCGGGGTGGGGGGGGGGGAGAAATAATCCTAAACCCCCCCCATCAAAAATTTCTGGCTACGCCTATGAGTGGCACAACCAGGATTTGATACTGGGGAGAGGAGGTAGGGATCTGAAGTATACTTTTTTAAGAAATTTTTTTTTTAAAATAAAAATACAAGCTGCTATTTTTTCTTTTCTATTTGTAATATAAATTTACTTAATATAATATAGCAATGTGAATTTTTTTTCCTCTCCTGGAGGGGGACGGGGGTAAAAACCCTAACCCCCCTGGTTGCGCCAATGATTGAAACATATAACTGCGTGTTTTTAATTTAATTTTCCTGATTAAATAATAATGTTTCATCGGTACCCAGTTTAAATTTAAGCCCTTTTATAAATAATAGTCTACTAGTTGGAAACTCGATCTCAATTAAGTTTTCAAAAAATTATTATTAAATTCATATAAGTTAAATATAATGAAGGGTTATACTATATATATAATTAGATTGTAATATTTTATTTCCTCTGACTAATCGTCTAATGATTGAAGTATATATCATTACAAATTTCATTATACAATATCAATACAATGTATAAATTTATATAAAAATACAAACAAAGTCATTACAATACAAATATGAGCTAAAATACATGTAGAAATAAAGTTTCAATAAATTAAATAAATCTCTATAGAAAATATTCAAAATAAGGATGATACATTTTTTTAGTCTTTTCGGCATCTTAGGCCATATAAACTGTATAAGATACTCATATACCTGTTACATGTATATGGGCTTCAGGCCTAAATTTTAGTATCCAACAAAAAAATTTTTTTTAGGTTTATGTTCTAATGGTGGAATTTTGATTCTAGACACCGAAAAACACTTAAATTTCCATTTTTGGCTTTTAAAGTTTACTTTTGTTTAATACGAAACAGCCCATACAAACATAAAAAAATACAAAAAATCTGGTGATACTGGTCTCACAGCACACAACTTTCTCTTATCCTTCGGCAAGAGAAAGTTGTTCTGTGCTTGTAACACCATATTTTTTGTGTGGACATATATTCAGTTTCCGACAGTAAGATACATTCGAAGTTCAAGATGTAAAATTTATAAGTATAGGAAAATATTTATATTTTGTTACCATGGCAACTATTTCTCCTATCTTACCTATGAAGTACAAGAGTAAAGTGTTTAGAAGTTTTCAATAGCAAAATGAGAATATACATTTTAAAGAGCATCTAAAAAATAATTAATTTTTGAATTTTAATCAAAATTTTGAGAAAATCGAAAAAAAAAAATTGAAAAAGTGTATCAGTAAAATACTGCTACTTTTTGACCGTTTTTGTTCAAAAGGTTAGGGTCACTTCGCCGGGGGGTACCTTATTTAAATATAAAATTTCAACCTCATAGCTCTTTTCATTCTTGAGATATTTTGTTCATACACACACACACAGACCATGTCACGAAAACCACTTTTTTGGATTCAGGGGATCTCAAAACGTGTATATCCATCAAAATCTCGACATCGAATTTTTGACATGAATTAATTATTTAGGCAACTAAACAGAAACTTTCTTCTATACATTTATTACGAAGAATAGTTTTGTAATAATGGTCATTATCAGGTCCGTAGCCAGACGAGAGGAGGATATGGGATACCAAACCCCACTCCCCCTGAAAAATGAATATAAGAAAATGTAAAGGATTAAAAATAAAAAAAATCTGGTGTGCCCATGGCAACCATTTCTGTTATCTTTTCTATGGAGTACAAGAGTAAAGTGGTCTTCAGAAGATTTCAATGACAAAATGAGAATATACATTTTAAAGAGAATCTAAAAAATAATTGATTTTAGAATTTTAAAAAAAGGAGGGAATTTAGAGAAAATCGAAAAAAACTGAAAAAGTGCATCAGTAAAGTACTAGTACTTTTTGCTCGATTTTGTTCAAAAGCTTCGTGTCACGTCCCATGGGGATGCCTAACTTAAATATAAAATTTCAACCTTCTAGCTCTTTCCGTTCTTGAGATATTTTGTTCACAGACAGCACACACACACACACAGACAGACCATGTCGCGAAAACCACTTTTTTGGATTCAGGGGACCTCAAAACGTGAAGATCCATCAAAATCTCGACATCGAATTTTTGACATGAATCCAATACTTTCTCTATATATTAACATATGTATAGAGGTAAGAGAAAGTAAAAAATCTGATGGCGCAATATTAAATATAAAAGACTTTTGATCAATATTTGGTTATGTAAAACACACGGACAAATAAATACGATAGAGATAAACTAATATAATTATTTAATATACTAATTAACTACGTAATAAAGTAAAAATGATAATAAATCGCCAACGATGTTATGTGAAAATTTTTAGTTAGAAAAATAGAGTTTTTAAATCCCTCTTTAAATTACCGAAATTAAGGAAAAATTGTGTGCTGTGCGGCCAGTCACACCAGATCAATTTTTTTTCAGATGGTCTTTCAAATGTATATTCTCATTTTGCCATAGAAATCTTCTGAAGACAACTTTACTCTTGTACTCCATAGAAAAGATAGGAGAAATGGTTGCCATGGTAACAAAATATAAATATTTTCCCATACTTATAAATTTTACATCTTGAATTCTAATATATCGGCAGAAACTAAATATAAGTCGACACGAAAAATCATTAGAATAATCTGACTAAAAAATCACTGAAGTTTAATTCTGTAAACATCGATCCTTACCACTCAAAGTTATATAAACGAAGCCTAATTCCCGATTCCACTATTCTTTCATAACAGACATAGCCTACACCCTTAAAATATTAGAGGAGAAGTGAAACACTTGAGATTCTTTTAATTAAAGGGTTTGGATTTATACATGTATGATATAATATAAACTCAGTGATGTGTGCTTCAATTAGAGATCCCAATCATTCCCTTCCTCTTTTTGCTAGTCTAGTGATTCCCAAAAGGATCTCAAGCCCGGAAGGATTAAGAGACACTCCCCTATCTCTCTCTATCTCTATTAATTTCAAAATTTTATTAAAATGTGATTTGATAATAGATGCGTGAGGGCTGGTTTGTCGCGTTAATCCGAGGGGTGTCAGACTGATGATGTCAGTCTCAGTCAGCCAGACACAATTAGCTCATCTGCTAAAGTCTGACTGCTTCTCCTTCTGATGCAAATTGGCTTATTTTATATGGAATTTCTAAATAATCACTAACATTGACAAATAATGCAATTTTCGAACAAAAATATTATTATTTTTTGTTAAATAATTATTTATTTGAATTGAATAAACGAATGGGGATTAAAAGATCTTGGAAAATGACATATTTTAAACAGTTAGAAATATTACCCCTAAATTTTGTCTTAAATATAATTTTATATAGTTTGGTGATTTCAAACAAAATTTATTTATCAATCCTCAGTCCCTATAGGCTTATATTTATTTTAAGCACAAAGTTGAACCCTAATATTTATTGATGCACAAAAATACTTGCACATGTATCATCTATTGCAATAGTATTGAGGCTAAAGCCCAGTAGCTAGGCAGCCCAAATGGCAGCTTTCCTCTGTCAAAGCAGACCAAAGGCGAAACGACCTTTTTTTAACAAAAAGAATAACTATAAAAATTTACTTTTTACTTTTCTCTTACCTCTATATATGTTAAATATATAGAGAGAAAGTATTGGATTCATGTCAAAAATTCGAAATCGAGATTTTGATGGATATACACGTTTTGAGGTCCCCTGAATTCAAAAAAGTGGTTTTAGCGACAAGGTCTGTGGGTGGGTGCGTGTGTGTTCAATTTTAAGCATGAAGGAATTGAGGTAGGAGGTTGAAATTTTATATTTAAGTTTTGTACTCTCCTGGACTGTGAAAATAAGATTTTAAACAAAATCGGCCAAAGAGTACTAATACTTTACTGATGCACTTTTTCAGTTTTTTTCGATTTTCTCAAAATTGGCTCCAACGATTTTGATTAAAATTCAAAAATCAATGCTCTTTAAAATGTATATTCCCATTTTGCCATTGAAATATTCTGAAGACCACTTTACTCTTGTACTTTTTAGGAAAGATAGGAGAAATGGTTGCCATGGTAACAAAATATAAATATTTTGCCATACTTATAAATTTTACATCTTGAATTGTAATATATCGGCGGAAACTAAATATATGTCGACATGAAAAATCTAGTGGGACAAGCACAGAACACAACTTTCGATTGCCGAAGATAAGATAAAGTTGTGTGCTGTGCGCCAGTCACACCAGATTTTTTAAATTTAATCAGAAATAAAGTTCTCTTTCTCCCCTCCTTTCCTTTTCTCTTTCTCTATATATTTGTTTGTCAAAGTGTGAAATTTCAGAGAGAAAATAAGCCTCCCATTCCCTTATATCAAAGTGATTGAAAGTTGATCATAACAACAAGCGGGGGTGGAGGTTGAGATGTTCTTCTTACTTAATCTCCCCCTTCAAGGCTGCCATCTTTTTGTCCTCTCTCTCCTATTATTTTCGACTTATAGGTGGAGGATGATGGGGTAGTACTAAACGAAAAGAGAGGCGTGGTGTGTGTGTGTGTGTGTGTGTGTTGGTGTGTGGATAAAGGATAAAAGGGCGGAGGCGATCGATCTCTACTCTTGAATGTCTGTCTGTCTCTTGTCTAGAGATAAGATATGGAAATGAGAGAGAGTGAGAGCAAACAAGTCTGTTTGGGGGTGTGAAAGGACCACCCTTCTTGTTAACACCCTCATAGCGCAAATTGAATATTAAAACAAACTTTAAAAAAAAAATAAATAATAAAATAAAAAGTTTGAGAAATTCAGGTTCGATCCATCTGATAAGATTTTGGATCTTGTAGGCCTATATCATTTTGTTTCTTATATTCTAGAATATATATATATATATCTTGGTTCAGGTCCTAAAGGGGTGGACGATGGGTTTTTGAACCCCCCTCCTCCCCTTTCTCGTAATCGTCTTCCTTAGCAATTTTTTTTAATTTTCCTTCAATTACAGTAAATCAAATATTGGACGATGCTTTTCCATCTGCTTATCCAACTAGCATATTGAACATGAAATTATATCAAACTTTGAAATAGAAATTGCCATTTCCCCTACCCTCTCCCTTCTCCCTAGTAGAAAAGCCTGCTTTATTCTGAGTTGATTATGTCCCTTTTTTTGTCCTAAAATAACGCATTTTTAATTTAAAGTAGTTATGGATCATCACTGAATGATGTAAGAGGTAGGGGTTGACTACAGATAGTGTTAACCTCAATTATGGACAGCCAAATTTACAAAGGTCTGTACTGTTTGTACAATTTATTTCTCAGCCTGATATTGCCAT
>JAKCPI010007677.1:0-26721 GCA_023213315.1 Euborellia annulipes
TAAAAAGTATTTTTAGTATTTGTTTTTTTTTTTTTTTTATATCTCAAAAAGATTAATCGCATTTAGTGAAGGTTGTTTAAATAAATAAAAGTTTTGATTTATTTGAAAGGGACAGAAGAACCAGGGCTGCAAAATG
This sequence comes from Euborellia annulipes, assembly GCA_023213315.1. Taxonomy (NCBI): domain Eukaryota; kingdom Metazoa; phylum Arthropoda; class Insecta; order Dermaptera; family Anisolabididae; genus Euborellia; species Euborellia annulipes. The sequence continues at coordinate 137 of JAKCPI010007677.1, forward strand.
GCCTCCAGTGCCACTCTTGTGATGGTACTTGTATGTTTCAACACATACATATACATAGATAGGAGAGTCCTTGAGTGGAGTGCGAGGTTCACCTTTGACCTTTTGTTTCTCTCCCTTTCCACTGTCAAACTGTCGACAGCCGGTGCTGACATTCATTTGAACTGAATCAAAACCAAAGGCTTGTAAAAGCCTCGGACCCAACTATTGTATTTTAGCTACCCCTGCGTACGTAGGAACCTAGTTATTATTTCAATATAAAATTAACCCCATCCTTTCAGAGCCGATTTGTTAATTACATTTTTCCTAATAAAACAGATTTAAAGATAATGCCAAAAAAATATTTACACAACTTTCTTACATTCGGTAATCGAAAGAAGGTGCTTTGCTTTCATGCCTAGGAATGAAACAATACCACTGAGGTATCGATACTTTTATTCGATAACGATCGGGTTATAACAAAGAAAAAACTAAGAAAAAAAATTCAGTTTTGAGGTACTATCAAAAAAATAATAACTTTGGATGTTTCCCTGTTAAACACTTCAATAATAAAAAGTAAAATACAGTGCTTCAAACCATTCCACTTATTTCTATTGTAAATAAGTACAAATTTACGAAATAAAATTTAAGTGTTCTTCCGACTTAACTAATCATCGCGAACGTGCACCGAGTATCGATACTAGCTAATATTTTTGACCGATACCTACTTGGTACTCGATTCCAAAGTATCGATACCAAAAGTACCTTGGTATCAAAAGAAAAGTATCGGGAAAGTACTTGTATTTAATTGTTTCATCCCTACATACGGTATGCCGCGAATAATTTCTCCACATAATCTTTCCATAGCCTCTAGTTTTTTCGTCACATCACACCCACCCCTGCATATTGCTAAATGAATATAAAAATACCTAATAGTATTTGTATGCCCGAAAATTTGATTTTTTTTTTGAATCTCTTCTATATAATTTGCTTCTCAAAAAAGAAAGGAAAGAATTTTGTATAATTTTATTTAAATTATTTACCTGAATCATCAAACATATCGCACGTATCTGAAGCAAGCTAGATAAATGACAATGGCTGGAAACTAATTATTACGAAATTATGCCACCTCTGGCATTAATTATGCCATGTCATTAATCATTTGGCATGAAATTGGAGGTTATTAAACCATCACAACACATTGCAATTGAATTTCATGAAATTTAATATGTGACTGTTTTGATATAATAAATAAATGACACCATTTATTTATTTATTTATTTTAAAATTTATGAATTTAAAAATTTTACATCAATCCTGAAAGAGAATAGAATTTAGTGTATTTGTTGTATCATTTCATAATATTTCTTATAACACTTGGTAATTTTTTTTTTTTTTTCCTATATTTTCAATTTTTAAACCTCATTTTTTGAGTATCATCCTCTGTTTTTTTTTCCCCATAATTATTTTTGGTTTATCTTTGGAGTATTAAACTACTCATAAAAGTTAATTTACTTTATAAGTACAATCAAACAAGCCAAATTTTTTTAAAAGTATAAATAAATACAAACTATCCATTCAATTTTTTTTTTTTTTTTTTTCTATTTTAATTTTAAAAACACAAAAAACTCGAGATATTAAAAAAAAGAGGGGTTGTCTCACCTCTTTTTTTTGTATTTTTGTGGGCGCTGTGATTTGGGGCCGCGTTACTGCTGACGTCAATGGCGGGGGGCGGAGCCTCCAGGTGACGTCACGCCTCGTGCACACGACTCTAATGGCCCCGAGCTCAACACAGCCCAGGTTCCCACACAAACAACAACAAACCAGCAATTTAAAGCTCCCCCACCATCACACTGTCTTTTTTTTACTTTATTACTTGGTATTTGAATAAATAAACAACAACAATGTTGTAGTGAGAGTTTCAAATAGCGACATTTTATTCTTCAGCTTTAAAAAAAAATATATAAATAGGGCAAAAAACTTCAATTGTGTGAATTTACTCCTCGATTCTTGTTTTGAACATTTTATTCTAAAGAAGAATTTTCGAATTATCATCCTCAGAAATTGGAATTTTTTTTTCATCTCGAGATTTGATGATTATCGACGTCTAATAAAAAAGTCAAAAAAAAAAAACTTTTTTGGAATTTTATGTCTGGGTGTTCACCATTACTCAAAAAAATTCGTAACTAGCCAAATGAGTTTTAATGTCGATAAAATCCTTTTAAATAGTTTTTAAAAATGATGTTTATATACAGTAAAACCCATATTCACCGGCCTGGTTGGGACTGAGACCCTGGAAGGATACTCGTTTGGCCGATTTTGCGTGAAAAATTGATTTTCATTCGTTTTCATCACAAGCTTTCGTATTTCTATCCTTTTTTGTTTAAGAGATATCTAGCCTTTAAAGTAGAAAAAGTAAAAATAGACTGGGAAGCAAGCGAGTAAACTGTCGCGAAAACCACTTTTTTGGATTCAGGGGGATCTCAAAACGTTAATATCCATCAAAATCTCGACATCGAATTTTTGATATAAAACCAATACTTTCTCTCTATATATATTAACATATATAGAGGTGAAGAGAAAGTAAAAAGTGGTTTTGACATGGTTGACAAAATATGCCAAAGAGTACTAGTACTTTACTGATGTACTTTTTTCGATTTTCTCAAAATTCGCTCCAACGATTTTGATTAAAATTCAAAAATCAATTATATTTTTAGATGCTCTTTCAAATGTATATTCTCATTTTGCTCTCAAAATTGTTTGAAGCACACTTTACTCTTGTACTTCATAGGAAAGATATGTTATGGCCACCAACTTGTTATGTCCAGTTGTTGTCTTAGATGTTCTTCCAGTAGTAGTTTTCGCCGCCACCACCAAGTATTCTCTTGGTTACTTGGAACCAGGTCAACCAATAAAAGATGTAGTTGAAATTATAATAGTTTTATTATGAACTGGGATATATATATATGTATACATTCGTGATAGTATATAAAGATATAGGAGGTTATGTTATAAAATATACATGTGTAATGGCCCGTGAGTCGGGAGGCAAAGCTCCCTATTATAAAATTTAGATGTTGTACGGTACGTGAGTCGGGAGGCAATGCTAATGCTTCTTTCTGACTTGGAGCTTATATAGCAACCTGATTGATGGTGGGGACATAGGGTCCCACGGTAAATGCTTATTCTTTATAAATTTTGATGACGTCCAGATGCAACTTGGCAGTTCATGTTGCCTAGTGATCGTCTTTTAGCAATTTGACAGTTTCAAATATCGTGAGAAGTCTCTCTTGTTTTTCTTTCCAGTTGCTATATGATATATTGATGATAATAATTTTATTATCGGTGGGAAAGAATTAGATCTTTCTTATCTTCTTATGTCTAGACTGTGAGTCATCATTTATTTGATATAGTCAGACTTCCTTTAATTATGTTAAATTATTAATTATAAATATTCAGAAATTTTCGGGCACAACAGATAGGAGAAATGGTTGTCATAGTAACAAAAAATATTTTTTTTTTAACCTTCACACTTTTTCTCATTCACACTCACACTCATACACACATTCACAGTCTTCTCGGCAACTTAGGCCATATAAGACTTTTGAATATAACCGTTGTATTGAAAATATCTATTTGGAGTTCAGGCATTTCTATTTAAGCCATCTGGTATCCAAATGGCTTAAATAAAATCATCGGACTGCCTGGGGTCCGGACCCGCGATGTTTGTTATAGGAGGTAGATACGCTAACACCAAGCCCGAGGGCCATTTGGGATTTTCATATACGTATCAACGGGAACGAAATATAAATCGACAAAAAAAAACTGGTTTGACAAGCACAGAACACAACTTCCGATTACCGAAGGTAGGAGAGAGTTGTGTGCTGTGCGATCAGTCACACCAGATTTTTTATTATTATTATATGGTAGATATAAAATTTTTAAGGAAAAAAAGGACCCATCACCTTTTGCATATTTGTGTACAAAATATTTATTTTATTTTGCTTTTCTATTATTTGTTTTCTAAATTTATTTTCACTAGAGTTCAGTTAGGGGTTTTTTAATGTTAGTTAGTTTTAATGCCATTCACTATTTAATAAAATAACAAACAACTAATTTTAGTTTTCTCTTTTGTTCTACCTAAGTTGAATTCATCGCTTCTTTAACATTTTCGCTTTTTTACGTTACTGACTCTGTAAGTACATTCTAAGCTTTTTTATTCGTTTAATTTTTGAATTAACTTTGCCATCACACGACCGACACAAAGATCCTTCCATTTAGTTTTTTTTTTTTTTTTTGTTAATAATATTTATTATCTCAGCCCCTTTAAGGTCGGAAATTAGGTTAGTAACAAGATAAAAGTGTCCTTTTTGACCTTTTTTTTTGTGTCCAATTAATTTACGTCCTCTCTTTTTCTCTCTCCTCTTTCTTTCTTAAATTAGAAATTTACTTTTTATTTTTTAATTCAAATGTCAAACTCCATACAAGGAAAAAATATAATTTTTTTTTTCTTTCAATCTACATTCAGTCTAGAATCTACATTCTTTCAATCTACATGCTCTTATTACAGAAGGTTTATTATTTTTAACTAGGAATTATTTTTGTTGAACACTTTTCGGAAATAATTTCCATTTTGATACATTTTGTTGTTTCCCAAGCGCGAGGTGTATCGACATTACTTAGCCAGTTTATATATATTATTTTTCAGAAAACTTAAAAAAAAAATATTTTGCATATTGTTGTTTTTGTCCGTTAGTAAGTGTAATTATAATAAAAATTTCTTCAATATGGGAACACAAAATCAACAAGTTGGCTAGAAATTAGAGAGCGTCCTTTGTGCTCCGTAGACCAGCTTCCTACCTGACTATGGGCTGGGGGCGGGGCTGCGCAGCAGTTGAAAAACGGAGAGGACACCCAGGTGACTGACCCTTTATAACCAGAAGGCGGGCTTTGCGATAGTATAATATATAATATAAATAAAGATTACTATATTCTAGTAGCTGAATATGACGTATGAAATATTGAATGAAAAAAATTTTATATTTAAATAAAAATTTTTTCTATAAACTTAAACGTTTGTTTGTTATTTATTTATTTTTTTTTTAAACCCTTTTATCTTTGATTTTATTTTAAACTCTGGAAAACAACAGAAAAAAAAAACAAGGAAAAAAAATACAATACGAAATGTCAAATTTCGGTCTCTGATTATTTAAGCGCTTTTCCACGATTCCCGTCGAGTACAAGCCTAGCGGCAAATCGGAGCATTAGACCAGAAACAAGGGTCGCACAGATGGAGGCCTTAAATTATATATTCATTTAATAAAAGCATAATTCTAAAACAATAAACCATATAAAATTATTTGTATTTATCTCCCTTTTGCTTGAAGCATTTTGCGTATATAATATTTAAAAGGACAACTAGTAGGATAGATGTCTTTCCTCTTTAAATTAATTGAGGAAAACGGGAAAGAGGTCATTGAGAAGATCCAATGCCTAGGCACGTTCAACGACATTTTGTGCGATCAATCCAAAATAAAAGAGAAAGCTAGCACTTTTTTTTTTTTTTTAAAGAATATACTTTATTTAGATGGGTAATTTAATCGATAAAAATTTATAAAAACGCCTTTTTTTAACATACCGGTAAACTTAAACTTAAAGACCAAAAAATTTATCATATGTTCTATATATTTTTTTTTAATTTCTAGGTATTTGGTGATAAAACGGCACGCATGGCTGGATGGTGAAGGTTCCTAAGAAAACAAATTTTAAAGGGGGTCTACGACTTTCAGTCAACGCACACTCAGAGAATGCTGCAAATTTAATTTTTTAAAAGTAAAAAATCTTGGCCTTTGAAGAAAATAAACAGAAATGAGATTTTCTGGAAAAAGTTTATTTATATTTGGATAAGAAAAACAGCAAAAACCATCAAACCGATATCGAGTATTTGCACTTTGTGACATTCTTTGAGTAAATACCATGGTAAAATCTATTCCACCTCCCTAAAGGGTTTAGTTCTTGTGAATTATGTAAGAATAATTTATGTAATTGTGGAGTCAAACACAATTTACAATCCCTCAAACCACCTAATTTAACCATTCAAGCAAGTTCCTTCTAAACCTTCACCGTCCAGCCATGTCATCCCGCCACCGAACTACCTAAAAATAATTAAAAAATAATGTAACCGTAAAAATATATAAAATGTATTATTATCTAATTATATAATTTAGATTACAATTCAAAATTCGAATATGAATATTTATTTTGTTTTATAAATCCTAAAATTATCCTTAATAATTAAAGTATACTTTTACTATCTGTTTTAAGTTACTATTACAATTCAACATTCTCTTTTACTTGATTAAATTCATTTGTGCATAAACAAAATTTATCCTGAGGCATCCAATATATTAATATTAACATATTTATTTATGGAAATTCTGGTATAAATTAAATTTTCTTCTTTTATTAATTCTATAAAAATAAATATTTTATTATATTATTGTTGCTGCTGTTGAATTCCGCCCTCCTGTCCATTTTTTGCTTAGTGGATTGTGCTAAATAAAGTAAACACGTTACTTTAAGATTGTCAAAAATTATGTATACGTGTGATTATTTAATTGTTTTTATATTTATTTCAACTGCCACCCCTCTCACTTCGGGTTTTTATAAAAGAAAATTGAAAAATTTTATTATTTATATACCTGAGTGCCAATTGGTTCCAGAAGTTTAGCCCACTCCTTCGTGTGATTATTCTATTTTTTTATACTAAAGTTGTGTGGAAAGGAGTCAGCCAAGGAAAATAAAATCAATTTATTCTGTCGACGTTTCGAGCGCCCGTCGTGCTCTTCCTCGGGACCTGAGGTCACAAAAACATTTATTAGAGGTTTCTTTCTTTATAATAAATTTAACAGAATTATATGACAGAATAAATTGATTTTTATTTTCCTTGGCTGACTCCTTTCCACACAACTTTAGTTAAAGATGATAAGGAATACAGCTATAACAAATATTCAATCACTACAACTTTAGTTAATACTCACAGCCAGTATAATAATTAATTATTTTTTTTATATATATTTTATTATTTATTTATTTCAACTTCCACCCCTCCCTTTTCATGGGTTTTTATAAATGAAAATTTAAAATTTTTAATTTTGAACCACAAAAATTGGTAACATTTTTCATATTTTTTTGAATTCAATTCTTTTGACGTCTATGGCTATTGATAGATTGCAAAATAGAGGAATATTGAAAAATGCAGTCTAAAAAATAGCTTGATTATTGCCTAACAATATTAAGTCCCACCCATGTGTTTTCTACTTGTGATTATTTCATTGATTTAAAAAAATATATATTTTTTAATGGAAACTTTCATGATCCAAACCTAGAAAATTTCCAATAAAGATTCATTTTCTTTTATAAAAACAATGAAATAATCACAAGTAGAAAACTCTTAGGTGTGACTTAATATTGTTCCTCACTGTACAACAACTAGATCTTCTAGGCCAGTTCTTCTCAAAGTAATGGGCCTTGGTCTCCTAAGGGGCCATGGCCATGGATTACTCGCAGGGGGTCGCGAAGTGTCGCAAATGTAACAATAATAACAGTGTTATTTTTTTTCACAGTTTTTTAGTAAATGCATGCATTGACTAGTAATTGCATGCATATACGAAATTCAAAATTATAAATACTTTTTTAACCAATCTAAATTTTAAAAAAATAGGGGGGGCCGTGAGATATTGACTTGGGTTCCAAGGAGGCCACGACTTCAAAAAGTTTAAGAAGCACTGGTCTAGGCTATTTTATAAAGTTGGTCGAGATAGTGAACAAGGGTCATTGAGTGGGAGAGGAGTTAGTTCTCTAGCCCCGTCTGTTAAAAATCTCCAACGCGAAATGAGTCCTATTGAAAAGTACTGGAGATCTCTGTCTGTGTTCTAATAGGTTCTCTCTTTCTAGTGGCTTTGGCGCTACAGAGACCATTATTTGAATTAAATAATACAAGGCACACAATTCAATTTCAATTACCAAAGGTAAAAGAAAGTTGTGCTGTGCGACTAGTCACACGAGATTATTTTTATTTTAATTAAGGATCCATATCCAAATATTTTTGTTTGATTTAATATAATTTATCACAAAATTTACTCTTACGATAAAGTTCAATTGTACAGTTAACCCAGGAGAACTCAAGAGGCTTACCCCTCCTAACTTCCCTTTCTGGGTGCCCTCCCACCGAGTTTTGCGGCCAGTTAACTATAAAACCACAGCTATAAAAAACCCACCATTAAATATTAATTTATGTTCACAAAGTAATTCTTTACATAATTAAGCACTCGGTGAAATTTACAACATCCATTATATTTCTAGAAAAATTTACTTTGAAAAACAATTTCCTTTTTTCTCTTTATCTTTTCAATAAAATATAGACCTTCTGGCTAACTATACTTGGCTTATCCGTTTGATAAGAAAAGCCAATTTGTTTAATTAGAAAATTAATTTCTCAGTCAATTAGCTGAAACTGGAACTGGCCATTGAAGCGATGGCTTAGATCAGCTAATGAATTGCTAATATATAGCTAACATTTATGACAATATAAACTAGCTACTAATTGTCAAATTATCACTGATCCGAGGTATTCGAATGTAAATTGTGACCCGGTTGCAATTGCTAAATGAGCACTTTTTATTCCTTCCGATTCTAATAATAATCCTTGAAAATAGAATTTGCAGGATGTGCAAGTAAATTGAATTCATAAGCATTCTAATCGCTTGTCATATTGTATTATTAGATACAAATCAGAAAACAATAGAGTTTGTGGTTTATATAGAGGGACGTTGTTTTGACAGTCAAATTTATTAGTTTAAAAAATTTTATATTTATATATCAGAATATTTTTTCTTCTCTCCACTTCCCAGATCACGCACTGTGGGATCTGTTCTTTGAATATTTTATTTTATTATTGTTTATTTCAATGTAATTCAGTTTTATTGATTCAAAACAAATTTAAGATTTATTTTATTTTTTCCCTTGATTAAGGCTTAATTTTTACTATTTTTCTATCTTTAGCAGTAGTTCCCAACCTTTTGAAGTTCACTGCACCCTTGGGACACTAGAGGCACCCTTTCTTGAATTAAAAAAAAGAATTAAGTTTTATAAGTAAATTTATTGAAATACTATATAACAAGTGGAAAAGCCCGCCTTCGGGCTGCGCCCCCTGGACCCCTATTCTCACCTTCGGCGAGCAAATGCATCAGATTTATTCTTGCTTATTTTTTGGAAATTTTGCAATTGCTCGCATTCAACCAATCAGCGCCCTGATAGGCACATACACACTGGGACAGGAAGTCCGCGGGTTTACATATAGTAATGATAAGTGAGGTACTGTGAGCGCCACAATTAAGTCCCCACCTGATAGCTAGAGCCTTAAGTATATGGTATATGGTGAAATAATTTTAAATTTGAAAAGGTAAAATAAAATCATCTGTACCAGATTTTACATTTTACCTTTTCAGTCATTAAAATTATTTCACCATATACCATATATTATATCATATACTTAAAGCTCTATCAGGTGGGGGCTTAATTGTGGCGCTCACTGTACACCATAACATAATATAACAAACTTTACTACAGTCACTTAGTAAATCCATACCTCAATAGTTTTGTTAGATTAACTATAGGGTAATTTTTTTTTTGTTTATTTCAATATCTCGCGGCACCCTTTGATGCCAGGGCACACCGGTTGGGAACCTGATCTATAGAATGGAAAGGATTGTTTCTAGTTAATTTTTTGCAATCTTCTGAGTTTATTTCTCATTCATAAAATTATCTTATGGAACTCTATAATTATGATTTTATGATGAAAATCCTCTCACTAGTTATTTCATTTTAAAAATTCCAAATTTTATTTTTTTTAATGATGAAATTAAATGAATGCCAAATATTTTGTCTTTTTTTTTATTACTGCGTTTATTTATTAAAGACGAAATATTTGGTTTGAATAATTCATTTATTTTCATCATTATTATCAAATGCAAATAATTTCTCAATTTCCATTTATTTTTTTTACTTTCTTTATTATAAAATATAGTGTTTGATTTTCCAATAATTTTATTATCTATGATGGCAACCAAATATTGAGATTTAGAATAATCCCATCCAAAATATATATTCTATGATCAAAATTTTATAAAAAAATTTTAAAATACTAGAGTATACCGGGTGGGCCATTAGTGCGTGGACGGAAGATTGTGGGCTTATTAACGGACATTTTTAAAATTTGTTGATCGCACATAATGTGGGGCCTTTAGGGCTACAAATTAAAAATATTTTCGTCCCAATTGCACCTCATATACAGGGTGGTCCATATCAAAGTTATGTTTTTTAAATGGAACGCCCTGTATATTATTGCATATTTGGATTCTACGGCCAATTTTAGTATGACTTTATGTCATGCAATGTATTCTAAAACAAAGCGTTTAGCCGCAAATCGGGCTTTAGTGAAAAAACTGCTGTCTGGAAAAAATTGAATATCTCGCGAACCATAAAACTTAGGGAACTGTTCTTTTGTGAGGTTACTAACCATGAAATGTACTAATGTAGGCCTGATGGGGAACCCGGAATTATTCTTATGTTGGGAGAAATGGCCATGCCAATTTGGAAAATTTCAATCATGGATAACTTCATTTTTTCAAATGGAACATGCTACTTTTTTTTATGTCATGGGGCGTGAAATTCAATTATCTTTCAGCTGATATAAGGTTGTCTATATCTATCTTTGGTAGTTTTCTTTTTATTCCAAAATATTTGATAACGAAAAAAAAAAAAATTTATTATAGACAAAATAATTGAAGAAAAATCCAAACGCAAAACAAAATCGTAATAAATGGACAAATTATGCTAAATATTCGAAAATGTCTTTAAATTTTCCTTAAAATCATTTATTTGAACTTCTCGAAAAATAAATTAGGGTTATGTTCAGGTTAGGAGGTGCGCCATCTTGTTGACAAATCATAACCCGAATTTGAGCAAGCGGGACTTCTTTGAGAAGTTCAAATAAATGATTTTAAGGAAAATTTAAAGACATTTTCAAATATTTAGCATAATTTGTCCATTTATTACGATTTTGTTTTGCGTTTGGATTTTTCTTTCAATTATTTTGTCTATAATGAAATTTTTTTTTTTTTTCGTTATCAAATATTTTGGAATAAAAAGAAAACTACCAAAGATAGATATAGACAACCTTATATCAGCTGAAAGATAATTGAATTTCACGTCCCATGGCATAAAAAAAAGTAGCATGTTCCATTTGAAAAAATGAAGTTATCCATGATTGAAATTTTCCAAATTGGCATGGCCATTTCTCCCAACATAAGAATAATTCCGGGTTCCCCATCTGGCCTACATTAGTACATTTCATGGTTAGTAACCTCACAAAAGAACAGTCCCCAAAGTTTTATGGTTCGCGCGATATTCAATTTTTTTCAGACAGCAGTTTTTTCACAAAAGCCCGATTTGCGGCTAAACGGTTTGGTTTAGAATACATTGCATGACATAAAGTCATACTAAAATTGGCCGTAGAATCCAAATATGCAATAATATACAGGGCGTTCCATTTAAAAAAACATAACTTTGATATGGACCACCCTGTATATGAGGTGCAATTGGAACAAAAATATTTTTAATTTGTAGCCCTAAAGGCCCCACATTATGTGCGATCAACAAATTTTAAAAATGTCCGTTAATAAGCCCACAATCTTCCGTCCACGCACTATTGGCCCACCCGGTATATTTTTATTAGCCTATGTCAGTATAAAAATAGGTTCTAAAAAAAATTGGCTATAAACAAAAATATTTAAAATTTATTACATTGCCAATTTTTTTAAATTCCAATTTATTTAGGCAAATTTGGCTATATGAAATTTTTCACTCAAGATAAGATAGAGTTTCCAATTTTACATTTTTTGGTTTCTCAAGAACGTGAAATGCAATTTTCTCAATTAGCCTAATATTAGGAACCGACCGAAGAAGTTTCGGTTACAGTTTCGGCAAAAAACCAGCAGAAACTTTCGGCCGGCCGAAACCAGAGTTTGAAAAGATGGGATGAGAGTCACACCTAAAAAACAAAAAAAGGTCAAATGATTTTCGCAAGAAGGAAAAGTAAAAAAAAAAAGTTAAATGATATGAATTTTGTATAGGAAATAAGTTTCGGTTTCGGACCCTAATTAATATATTTTACTATCAGGGCCGGATCTAGGGGGGGGCAGTGGGTGCGTGTGCCCTGGGCGGCAGAAATCAAGGGGCGGCAATTAAAAAAATAAAATTACTAAAAGGTAAAATGATATGAATTTTGCATAGAAAATTTTAAGGAGGGGGCGGAAAATTATATTTTGCCCCCCCCCCCCTGAAAATCTCCTAGTTCCGGCCCTGTTTACTATTATAGAAAAAAAACTCGTGATATATCCAAGAATTTCAGTGAATTTATCAGCCGTGAAGTTATGCAACCATTTTATCTGGTAGATTTAATTGCCTTCTAGTTGCCTATCTTTAGGCGTTTATTTTTTGATTTTTCTCATTGGTTCATATATAACCATTATAAAGAATTATTTTTCTTTTAGTAAAATAAAGTTTTAATATAAAAATTCCCTCTGTGCCTGACGTAATCGCAAGGTGAGAGGTATACCGTCGAATAACTTTTTTAGTCAAAAATATACTCTCTCTCACTAATCTTATAAAAAATATAAAATGATAACCGGCTTTAAAACAATTAAATTAAATTTTGAAACAATTAAATAAACTAGATAGAGCTTTGTTTGAAAAAGATGGAATTTTTCAATAGACTATTCCTTAGCCAGTCAATATATCGTTTAAGATAGCAAATTCCAAACGCGCTTGCTAGATGGCATGCAGAATATAAGATCCTTCCATGTCAATGAAATTCTAATTTCATTATTATAATAGGCGGATGCGAGATTTTGTGTTTATGATTGGGCAAATTTGCGCCTCTCTTGGCTCGAACCAGGACCTCCACGCTTTCGCGTCGGGTGGACTACCTTTATCCTAGATTAATTAATAATTGAATCTTAGATAAATTAAAACTAATAAAAACAAAATATTTATAGTTTTAATTAATCGTAGTATATCTTTAAATTCCCATTTTTAGAAGTTGAATAAATTAAGATATATTAGTTCAAAATTAACAAAAGTATTTGTGGATCTTATATTGTTTACTGATTATTAAATATCTATATATTCTCTTGAGCTTAAGTGTTTACCTCAATATTTGTGGAAACAAAGCTCAAAGCCTTTCGTGTTTGCTCTTAGTCTTTAGGTCTAGTTTAGGTGTGTAAAATCTCAAAATGATTGACAAACTCGAAAAAGAAAGACACACACACACACACACATAAAAGAGAGGGAATTTCACACAGAGACAAACACACATTAATATCACCTAAGATTTGAAACTTCTTGCTTTAACCTTCATAAGAAAACGACATAAAATTGCGATATTAAAGGATAACTGTATGTATCTCTTCTACTTCGCTTTTATAATTAAATTGAAACGTAATAAGTAATTGAGTGATATTTACCTGTTGGTGATGAATTCGAGAGAATTTCAACGAAGAGAGGAGAGAATGATGCCTTGGCGTTGGAGCTGCAGCGTCGCGGCGCGTCTACTGCCTGTAGACTGTCTGGCGGCTGCTGCCTGAGGCGGCGACGGTCGCCGCACTGGCTGGGGTGGGGAGAGGCGCCAACAATGATCTATTTATAGAACACAAGCAATAAAATAAAATTTGAAAGATTATCTTTTAAAGAAATACAAATTATTTCTATTTTATGCGAATTATCTCTTGCAAAAAGTCAGAAAAAAATCTGGTGTGACTGATCGCACAGCACAGAACTTTCTCTTATCTAAATAATTAAAAGGTGTGTTATGTGCTTGTCACCCCAGATATTTTGTGTCGAGATATTATTATTAGTTTCAGCCAATATATTAGAATCCAAAATGTAGAAAAACATAGAAAAATATTTTTTATATTTTGTTACAATGGTAACCATTTCTCCTATCTTTTCAATGAAAAACAAGAGTAAAGTGGTCTTCAGAAGATTTCAACGGCAAAACGAGAATATACATTTTAAAGAGCATCTAAAAAATAGTTGATTTATGAATTTAAAAAAAAAAATTATTGGAGCGAATTTTGATAAAATTGAAAAAACTTTTTTTAGTTTTTGTACATCATTAATGTACTAGTACTTTTTCAGAATGTCCTCACAATAGATTGTGGTGAGGTAAATAGAGTCGTTTAGTTGCCAGTGAAAAATATCAAACTCAACGATTTTTTAACATTTTTTACAATTGAATTCTAATGTACTGTCGGCCCCTTTCAGGACCGAGATGTTAAAGATGTTGACAAATGTCAATATTGATAATCTAAAAGCCATGGTGAGTGGGTCAGTGGCCACAGGCAGCCCGATGTAATTATTTATCATTTGGATACCAAATGGTTTAAATAAATATGCCTAGACCCTGGAGTTTCGTTTAAAGTATATATGCTCTTATACAAGGGCGTACCCAGGATCAAATCTAGAGGGGGGACAGATCATGGTCGTCCAGGGGGGCAGATCATGGTCGTCCAGGGGGGGGCAGATCATGGCTGTCCAGATTGTGACATAGCTTTTTCATATATATATAGGGGGAAAGCCTTCGAATTAAAGGCATAAAAACCTTCGAGTCCTAACGAGTCCCCGTCGCTATCGCCCTACCTAATTTTGTTTCATTTCATCACTTTATAAGCATTTAATTTTTTTTCTTGCTTCTGGGGGCCTGCCCAGGGGCGCCGGAACGAATTTGAATCAGGGGGGGGCAAAAAATTTTTTTTAGAAAATTAAAATAATTTAATATGTTTAAACAGTATAAAACAAAAACAAATCTACTATAAAACTTTAAAAATTTTAAATAAAATCACAATTTTAATAAAAATTAAAATTTTAAAAAATTTGATAGTGATTTTATCAAAAATTTTTGGAAAAAGTTTGGAAAAAAATGAATTTCTTACTCTTTTAATTTTTTTTTAATTTAGAAGATTTTATTTTTCAAAAGTAAAAATATATCATTTTTAAAAATAAATGAAATAAAAAGAAATTTTGCCCCCTCTGTCCCCCCCCCTGTAGGTTGCCAGGGGCAATGTACCCTTGCCCCCCCCCAGTTCCGGCGCCTATGGGCCTGCCCCTTGCTGGGTTTGCCCATGCCGAAATAAATTTAAAAAAATGTGCTGCCGGAATATACAAAAAATCTGGCGTGATAAGGACAGAACACAACTTTCAATTGTCAAAAGTAAGAGACGTTGTGTGCTCTGCGACAGTGGCGTAGAGAAGGGGGGAGGGGGCAAGGGGGGTCACTCGCTACTCATAAAGGGGTGCTAAATGGTCCACAAGCCTAGCTTGAGCCTATGACTTTATTTATTTTACTTTATTTATTCATTAATTTCTCAGTATATTTTACATATAATATTATATGGGTTTAGAATAGAGGGGTGGGAGCTAAAAAGGTATTATGCCCCGGGCGCGAGTTAAGCTCGCTTCGCCACTGCTCTGTGACCAGATTAAACGAGATTTTTGCAATGCTTTTCATAATATAATCAAAAAATTTTTAAATTCGCTTAAATTACTTCATAATGCGAACTATTCTCCTTAGAGAGTATGAATCTCTGCTCTAAAGGGCAAGAGGGATAAAAAAAAAAAAAAAAACTGAAATAAAATATTCGTAAAATAACAACAGACAACTTATGAGATAATTTATATAGATAAAAAAAAATAAGTAGGTACTTTTATTTGATCCTTAAGAATAAAGTCAAATAGTGTCCCCCCCCGCCCTCTTCCTCTCCAACCTATTATTTTTGATTCTTTCAAATAGAAAAATGGATTTCAACCAACGAACCTTGTAAAAATAAGAATCCCTTTCAAAAAGTTAAGTGACGAGTAAATGTTTCTTGATTCTCTTTTCTCTTTTTTTTTCTTCTTCTTCACCACATCAGAAGACATTTATAGGTAGCTAACATCAATAAAATCCTTTTTAGGGTGTGGGTATGGATAAAAGATCTTTTATCGCACGGTGAATACACCGCATCTCTGTTCACTCGGGCATAATTAATTACCCTACTGGTTGGTTGTCAAGGAAGCTCTCTCTCTCTTTTTAACTTATTACAAGCATCCAAGCTGAATTAATATGTGCCTTAAATATGTGGGGAACCATATAGCCAGGGTTCTCACTCACCTATCTCCCTCTCTTGTTCTGTAACTTTATTGTTCATCTAATACTAATAGTAGTATTTATTAACATCTCATATAATTGATCATATTTATAAATTTTTTATAATTGATAATTTTTTTTTTTTTTTGGAATGGGTGCATAAGATCCGAAGACCTATAATGACCAGTGGTCACATGCAGCCAGGAAGAAAATAAAAACAAAAGGAGAAGCATAAAAGGGGAACTCAACTGCGGGAACTGAAAACTGAAAATTTGGTCAGCATAGACGGATATTGACTCGCATTGCCATACAATTTGAGATAGTTTTGTTTTATGCCCGTTTTTAATAATCACTCAACACAGGGAGAAGGCTTTGGATTCTCGAGGTGGATGAGCATTATACGAGTGAAATATAATCTCGGCTAGACAATAATGTTTTTGTTTAATTTCTCCTTGAACAAGTTATAATTTTCATAAGAAATGATATGAAACATTTTTTACTCTGATCTATAGGCCTAAATGTAATGCGGGAAGTGAAATGGACCTAACATGCCCGCCCCTCTTTGTTGGAAATTTCACAAATTGGGTTATTGATATTTTATTGTAGAGGATAATTTTTTGAACATTTTAGACCAAGACCATTATGATGATATCTCAAAAACTAAAAAAGTTACAGCCTTTCAAAATTATAGATATAAAAAACGGGATTTTGAGAAAAACGCATTTAAATCAAAAGAAAAATTATTTACTATTACTATTATTATTATTTACTATATTAAAGGTTACTAAATCAATTATTTTGTAATATTTATCGGATTTTTATCGCTAAAATTACCAAATAAACCTGTATAGGAAATATTAAATATTCAATCGAAACCCAAAAATCGATATTTTTGACCTAATTTGACTAAAATGCCCGTACCGATAATTTTACTTCGCCGACAAGAGGTAGGTCCCTTTTCACTTTTCGCATCACATAATATGTAATATGTATTAATAATATATAGTGAGAAAGTATTGGGATCATGTCAAAAAAGTGATGTCGAGATTTTGATGGAAACATTGGAGTAGCCAGAAATTTTTTGATGGGGGGATCAAGAAATTTTTTTCAAAAATTTTACTTTCTCTTACCCCATGTGAAATATAATTTGTATTAAAAATCTAGTCATGGCTTGGGTCCCATGGGGGGGGGTTTGAACCCCCAAAAGCCCCCTGGCTACGCCTATGGATGGAAATGCATGTCTTGAGGTCTCCTGAGTCCAAAAATGTGGTTATTGTAACATGGCCTGTCGTGGGTCTGTGAATAAAATATCTCAAAAACAAAAAGAGCTAGGAAGTGAAAATTTTATATTTAAGTTAGGTACCCCTCCCCCTGCGACGTGACGCGAAGCTTTTGAACAAACTTGCCCAAAAATTACTAGTAGTACTTTACTGATGTACTTTTTCATTTTTTTTTTTTTTTCGATTTTTTCAAAACTGGCTTAACGAGTTTGATTAAAATTCATAAATCAACTATTTTTTAGATGCTTTTTAAAAAAGATATCACTAAAATTTTTCGTGAAAATTATTTGAAGTACACTTTACTGATGTGAATCTATGAAACGCAAGTGGTCAAGTTTGAAAATAAGGTGCTATGATCAACTAAATATATCTCGAACAAAAAAATCTGGTGTGACAGCACAATACACACCGAAGGTAAGAGCAAAATATTTCGCAAATGAATCCTTTATTTGTATTCTAACTATTATATATATATTTGAAAATAATTAATAATTCGTTACTAACTGGTCACATTTATTTCTTATTATGAGGGATTTTCAGTGTCTCATTATTGGTCACCCATCCAAGATTTGATATAAAAAAGTGCATTGAATTGAACATAAATCCCTTAAATAGAGAAAAGGAAGATTCACAAATTCTTCCCTAATTGGCGTTTTATCAAGCCGGCCGTTAACAGATTCCCTCTTTTTGCACCCGGAGGAGGAAACAGGGACAAAACAATATCTCGGTAGCCGATTTCCCGGCACACTTGACTGAATAATTAACAAGGCATCTCTCTATGTAGTGAGGATGGTTGACAACGGGGTTGGTGGGTGGTTGGTGAGAGAGTGAGTGAGGAGGTAGCAGCTATGGTGTTTGATTTTATTTCATTCGAATCATCCATGCGTGAATTTCAATTAGGCAACTTACTACTACTATTACTACCAATACCACCCCCCATATAGACATACACACCTAGACAACCACCATACACACACCTATACAATGATAATAATCCGGGAGAGAGAAAAGTTCCAAAAGATAAAATTTTAAAATTTAATTGAATTTAGTGGCAGGAAAGAATGCTTAATAAAACTTAAATTTTAAAACATTTTATTTAAAGGGTATTATATATGGACCCTGTTATGTATTAGTGTGTCAAGCGCCAAAAAATTAAAAATTGAGTTAAGCACGGAATATTGTTTTAAATGCTATAATTAATAGTAATTATGGTATAAACAGTTTATACTTATTTCAACGCTACAATACTTCTGAAGATGAGACACTGAGTGTCGAAATACGAATAGTGTTTATACTAATAAATAATATATTGAAACCAGTGGCACAACCAGGATTTGATACTGGGGAGAGGAGGTAGGGATCTGAAGTATACTTTTTTAAGAAACTTTTTTTTTAAATAAAAATACAAGCTGCTATTTTTTCTTTTCTATTTGTAATATAAATTTACTTAATATAATATAGCAATGTGAATTTTTTTTCCTCTCCTGGAGGGGGGGGGGGGTAAAAACCCTAACCCCCCTGGTTGCGCCAATGATTGAAACATATAACTGCGTTTTTTAAAATATTTTGTAGACGAGGATTATATTCTCCTTGGCAGCAGCAGCTTACTCGTCAACTTTGGATGGAGGTAAGTTATTTAAAATTAATTAAAATCAAGATTAATTTTAATTTTGTATTTATTTCTCTTTCAACAGGTCAAGTGTTTTGCAAATTTCACTTTCAAAATTTTTCAATTCCATTTTCAAGACCTGAAATTACAATTTTTATATGTTACAACGTTAATTTATAAAATTCCTTATTTGATCTTTTACAATCTAACTTTCATGTAATACATTTTTATATTTCTTAAGGAATACTGTGTTATCATTTATTGATGTAAGTTATAGTAATAAAATAATTAAACCATGTATAAATTTCTCTTTCGAGGCAAGACAAGTCATTATTTTATTTTACCTGTGGTGGAAATCTTCCAAAATATATATCTTATGTATGTGAATGAAGTCCAAAATCAATCTGCCTCTTAGATTGATTGATTTTGGGCTTCATTATTTTTATTTGGGTTTAATTATTTTATTACTATAACTTACATCAATAAATGATAACACAGTATTCCTTAAGAAATATAAAAATGTATTACATGAAAGTTAGATTGTAAAAGATCAAATAAGGAATTTTATAAATTAACGTTGTAACATATAAAAATTGTAATTTCAGGTCTTGAAAATGGAATTGAAAAATTTTGAAAGTGAAATTTGCAAAACACTTGACCTGTTGAAAGAGAAATAAATACAAAATTAAAATTAATCTTGATTTTAATTAATTTTAAATAACTTACCTCCATCCAAAGTTGACGAGTAAGCTGCTGCTGCCAAGGAGAATATAACTGCGTGTTTTTAATTTAATTTTCCTGATTAAATAATAATGTTTCATCGGTACCCAGTTTAAATTTAAGCCCTTTTATAAATAATAGTCTACTAGTTGGAAACTCGATCTCAATTAAGTTTTCAAAAAATTATTATTAAATTCATATATGTTAAATATAATGAAGGGCTATACTATACATATATAATTAGATTGTAATATTTTATTTCCTCTGACTAATCGTCTAATGATTGAAGTATATATCATTACAAATTTCATTATACAATATCAATACAATGTATAAATTTATATAAAAATACAAACAAAGTCATTACAATACGAATATGAGCAAAAATACATGTAGAAATAAAGTTTCAATAAATTAAATAAATCTCTATAGAAAATATTCAAAATAAGGATGATACATTTTTTTAGTCTTTTCGGCATCTTAGGCCATATAAACTGTATAAGATACTCATATACCTGTTACATGTATATGGGCTTCAGGCCTAAATTTTGGTATCCAACAAAAAAAATTTTTTTTGGGTTTATGTTCTAATGGTGGAATTTTGATTCTAGACACCGAAAAACACTTAAATTTCCATTTTTGGCTTTTAAAGTTTACTTTTGTTTAATACGAAACAGCCGATACAAACATAAAAAAATACAAAAAATCTGGTGATACTGGTCTCACAGCACACAACTTTCTCTTATCCTTCGGCAAGAGAAAGTTGTTCTGTGCTTGTAACACCATATTTTTTGTGTGGACATATATTCAGTTTCCGACAGTAAGATACATTCGAAGTTCAAGATGTAAAATTTA
Source organism: Euborellia annulipes (assembly GCA_023213315.1). Classification (NCBI taxonomy): domain Eukaryota; kingdom Metazoa; phylum Arthropoda; class Insecta; order Dermaptera; family Anisolabididae; genus Euborellia; species Euborellia annulipes. Next base: position 20,823 of record JAKCPI010007677.1, read on the forward strand.
TAAGTATAGGAAAATATTTATATTTTGTTACCATGGCAACTATTTCTCCTATCTTACCTATGAAGTACAAGAGTAAAGTGTTTAGAAGTTTTCAATAGCAAAATGAGAATATACATTTTAAAGAGCATCTAAAAAATAATTAATTTTTGAATTTTAATCAAAATTTTGAGAAAATCGAAAAAAAAAATTGAAAAATCTGGTGTGACTGGCGCACAGCACACAACTTTCTCTTACCTTCGGTAATCGAATGTTGTGTACTGTGCTTGTCACACCAGATTTTTTGTGTCGACATGTATTTAGTTTCCGACAGTACGGTACATTCGATTTTCAAGATGTAAAATTTATAAGTATGACAAAATATTTATATTTTGTTACCATGGCAACCATTTCTCCCATCTTTTCTATGGAGAACAAGAGTAAAGTGGTCTTCAGAAGATTTCAATCGCAAAATGAGAATATACATTTTAAAGAGCATCTAAAAAATAATTGATTTTTGAATTTAAAAAAAAATCGTTGGAGCAAATTTTGAGAAAATCGTAAAAAACTGAAAAAGTACATCAGTAAAGTACTAGTACTCTTTGGCCGATTTTGATTAAAAGCTTATTTTTCCGGTCCCGGGGGGTGTTTAACTTAAATATAAAATTTCAACCTCGTAGCTCAATTCCTTCATGCTTAAAATTGAACACACACACACACACCCACACACCCCACACACACACCCACACACAGACAGACCATGTCGCGAAAACCACTTTTTTGGATTCAGGGGACCTCAAAACGTGAAGATCCATCAAAATCTCGACATCGAATTTTTGACATGAATCCAATACTTTCTCTCTATATATATATTACATATATACATAGGTAAGAGAAAGTAAAAAGTGTATCAGTAAAATACTGCTACTTTTTGACCGTTTTTGTTCAAAAGGTTAGGGTCACTTCGCCGGGGGGTACCTTATTTAAATATAAAATTTCAACCTCATAGCTCTTTTCATTCTTGAGATATTTTGTTCATACACACACACACAGACCATGTCACGAAAACCACTTTTTTGGATTCAGGGGATCTCAAAACGTGTATATCCATCAAAATCTCGACATCGAATTTTTGACATGAATTAATTATTTAGGCAACTAAACAGAAACTTTCTTCTATACATTTATTACGAAGAATAGTTTTGTAATAATGGTCATTATCAGGTCCGTAGCCAGACGAGAGGAGGATATGGGATACCAAACCCCACTCCCCCTGAAAAATGAATATAAGAAAATGTAAAGGATTAAAAATAAAAAAAATCTGGTGTGCCCATGGCAACCATTTCTCTTATCTTTTCTATGGAGTACAAGAGTAAAGTGATCTTCAGAAGATTTCAATGACAAAATGAGAATATACATTTTAAAGAGAATCTAAAAAATAATTGATTTTAGAATTTAAAAAAAATCGTTGGAGGGAATTTAGAGAAAATCGAAAAAAACTGAAAAAGTGCATCAGTAAAGTACTAGTACTCTTTGGTCGATTTTGTTCTAAAGTTTCGTGTCACGTCCCATGGGGGGTGCCTAACTTAAATATAAAATTTCAACCTTCTAGCTCTTTCCGTTCTTGAGATATTTTGTTCACAGACAGACACACACACACACACACACACACACACACAGGCAGACCATGTCGCGAAAACCACTTTTTTGGATTCAGGGGACCTCCAAAATCTCGACATCGAATTTTTGACATGAATCCAATACTTTCTCTATATATTAACATATGTATAGAGGTAAGAGAAAGTAAAAAATCTGATGGCGCAATATTAAATATAAAAGACTTTTGATCAATATTTGGTTATGTAAAACACACGGACAAATAAATACGATAGAGATAAACTAATATAATTATTTTAATATACTAATTAACTACGTAATAAAGTAAAAATGATAATAAATCGCCAACGATGTTATGTGAAAATTTTTAGTTAGAAAAATAGAGTTTTTAAATCCCTCTTTAAATTACCGAAATTAAGGAAAAATTGTGTGCTGTGCGGCCAGTCACACCAGATCAATTTTTTTCAGATGGTCTTTCAAATGTATATTCTCATTTTGCCATAGAAATCTTCTGAAGACAACTTTACTCTTGTACTCCATAGAAAAGATAGGAGAAATGGTTGCCATGGTAACAAAATATAAATATTTTCCCATACTTATAAATTTTACATCTTGAATTCTAATATATCGGCGGAAACTAAATATAAGTCGACACGAAAAATCATTAGAATAATCTGACTAAAAAATCACTGAAGTTTAATTCTGTAAACATCGATCCTTACCACTCAAAGTTATATAAACGAAGCCTAATTCCCGATTCCACTATTCTTTCATAACAGACATAGCCTACACCCTTAAAATATTAGAGGAGAAGTGAAACACTTGAGATTCTTTTAATTAAAGGGTTTGGATTTATACATGTATGATATAATATAAACTCAGTGATGTGTGCTTCAATTAGAGATCCCAATCATTCCCTTCCTCTTTTGCTAGTCTAGTGATTCCCAAAAGGATCTCAAGCCCGGAAGGATTAAGAGACACTCCCCTATCTCTCTCTATCTCTATTAATTTCAAAATTTTATTAAAATGTGATTTGATAATAGATGCGTGAGGGCTGGTTTGTCGCGTTAATCCGAGGGGTGTCAGACTGATGATGTCAGTCTCAGTCAGCCAGACACAATTAGCTCATCTGCTAAAGTCTGACTGCTTCTCCTTCTGATGCAAATTGGCTTATTTTATATGGAATTTCTAAATAATCACTAACATTGACAAATAATGCAATTTTCGAACAAAAATATTATTATTTTTTGTTAAATAATTATTTATTTGAATTGAATAAACGAATGGGGATTAAAAGATCTTGGAAAATGACATATTTTAAACAGTTAGAAATATTACCCCTAAATTTTGTCTTAAATATAATTTTATATAGTTTGGTGATTTCAAACAAAATTTATTTATCAATCCTCAGTCCCTATAGGCTTATATTTATTTTAAGCACAAAGTTGAACCCTAATATTTATTGATGCACAAAAATACGTGCACATGTATCATCTATTGCAATAGTATTGAGGCTAAAGCCCAGTAGCTAGGCAGCCCAAATGGCAGCTTTCCTCTGTCAAAGCAGACCAAAGGCGAAACGACCTTTTTTAACAAAAGAATAACTATAAAAATTTACTTTTTACTTTCTCTTACCTCTATATATGTTAATATATATAGAGAGAAAGTATTGGATTCATGTCAAAAATTCGAAATCGAGATTTTGATGGATATACACGTTTTGAGGTCCCCTGAATTCAAAAAAGTGGTTTTAGCGACAAGGTCTGTGGGTGGGTGGGTGTGTGTTCAATTTTAAGCATGAAGGAATTGAGGTAGGAGGTTGAAATTTTATATTTAAGTTTTGTACTCTCCTGGACTGTGAAAATAAGATTTTAAACAAAATCGGCCAAAGAGTACTAATACTTTACTGATGCACTTTTTCAGTTTTTTTCGATTTTCTCAAAATTGGCTCCAACGATTTTGATTAAAATTCAAAAATCAATGCTCTTTAAAATGTATATTCCCATTTTGCCATTGAAATATTCTGAAGACCACTTTACTCTTGTACTTTTTAGGAAAGATAGGAGAAATGGTTGCCATGGTAACAAAATATAAATATTTTGCCATACTTATAAATTTTACATCTTGAATTGTAATATATCGGCGGAAACTAAATATATGTCGACATGAAAAATCTAGTGGGACAAGCACAGAACACAACTTTCGATTGCCGAAGATAAGATAAAGTTGTGTGCTGTGCGCCAGTCACACCAGATTTTTAAATTTAATCAGAAATAAAGTTCTCTTTCTCCCTCCTTTCCTTTTCTCTTTCTCTATATATTTGTTTGTCAAAGTGTGAAATTTCAGAGAGAAAATAAGCCTCCCATTCCCTTATATCAAAGTGATTGAAAGTTGATCATAACAACAAGCGGGGGTGGAGGTTGAGATGTTCTTCTTACTTAATCTCCCCCTTCAAGGCTGCCATCTTTTGTCCTCTCTCTCCTATTATTTTCGACTTATAGGTGGAGGATGATGGGGTAGTACTAAACGAAAAGAGGCGTGTGTGTGTGTGTGTGTGTGTGTTGTGTATGTGTGGATAAAGGATAAAAGGGCGGGAGGCGATCGATCTCTACTCTTGAATGTCTGTCTGTCTCTTGTCTAGAGATAAGATATGGAAATGAGAGAGAGTGAGAGCAAACAAGTCTGTTTGGGGGTGTGAAAGGACCACCCTTCTTGTTAACACCCTCATAGCGCAAATTGAATATTAAAACAAACTTTAAAAAAAAAATAAATAATAAAATAAAAAGTTTGAGAAATTCAGGTTCGATCCATCTGATAAGATTTGGACTTGTAGGCCTATATCATTTTGTTTCTTATATTCTAGAATATATATATATATCTTGGTTCAGGTCCTAAAGGGGTGGACGATGGGTTTTTGAACCCCCCTCCTCCCCCCTTTCTCGTAATCGTCTTCCTTAGCAATTTTTTTTTTTTAATTTTCCTTCAATTACAGTAAATCAAATATTGGACGATGCTTTTCCATCTGCTTATCCAACTAGCATATTGAACATGAAATTATATCAAACTTTGAAATAGAAATTGCCATTTCCCCTACCCTCTCCCTTCTCCCTAGTAGAAAAGCCTGCTTGTTCTGAGTTGATTATGTCCCTTTTTTTGTCCTAAAATAACGCATTTTTAATTTAAAGTAGTTATGGATCATCACTGAATGATGTAAGAGGTAGGGGTTGACTACAGATAGTGTTAACCCTCAATTATGCACAATAAATTGAGCAAAGGTCTGTACTGTTTGTACAATTTATTTCTCAGCCTGATATTGCCATTAGAGTGCTCTGACAGTAGCAAACAAACCAACTATTGGTGTTTTGTTTGTTTTCAAATCGAAATATCTCAGAACTCTATATTTATGGGTTAGCACTATCTGCGCCCGCCCCTTCAATTTCCAAAAGTCTTGAAGAAGCCCCTTAAGCAAATAAAAATTTATTTATTTTCTATTGGCTGTGTAATTTTTTTTCCCTTCTTAATGTAGTTTTATTATGAAAAATTTTTTCAGATTCACTTGAATTAGAATAGAAAAGAATAGATATTAGTTTGCTATTTTGGAGTTTAAGCTTTCACAGTTGTTATCATTAATAAAAGAATTTGATTTTCGATTTAACTGTGGTTTATTTGTTTCAGAATGAGTGGCCCAAACGTTGTAATTTTTACAAAAACGTAAGAGTAAGTTGTGTGCTGTGAGACCAGTCACACCATAGTTTTTGAGCATCGGAGCCTATTTAGACCCCATCTCTATTTATTTCATTGGTGGCCAATTTTGTTCTAAATATAAAACTTCGTACTTAATGGATCCAAAGAAAAAAAGCCCTATATATGAAATATATAGAGAGAAAGTAAGAAAGTATTGCGATCATGTCAAAAATTCTTTTTTAGGGCACGAATCGTAAACTGATCTTTGAAACGTATGTGTACCAAAAGTTGATTATTCATGTCTGTAGTCTAAATTTGAAAAATTTTCACAGATGAAGAGACAGTTTTTTGGTACTATATCCAGAGGCGTAGCTAGGCAGTTGGGGGCCTGGGGCGTCACTTGAATGAGGGGGGAGAGTTCAATGTGGAAAAAATTTTTTTTCTTTTAGGAATACGAAACTTTTGCCGCCTTGCAGAAATTTTTTTTTTTTCGCTGCCCCGGGGCCTCCCTAAGACAAATATTGGGGGGCCTATGCCGACTCGGGGCCTGGGTACGCCCCCTCGGTACGCCTCTGACCATGTCATCTAATTTCAATTATCTCAAATATTTATCTCTCACTTA
>JAKCPI010007679.1:0-122597 GCA_023213315.1 Euborellia annulipes
GGCCTCTAAAAGAGAAATTTTCAATAAATTTTGTTTTTACTTGAGCCTCAAGGGCCCCGGGGCCTCTCAAAGAGAAATTTTCAATAAATTTTGTTTTTACTTGAGCCCCAAGGGCCCCGGGGCCTCTCAAAGAGAAATTTTCAATAAATTTTGTTTTTACTTGAGCCCCAAGGGCCCCGGGGCCTCTCAAAGAGAAATTTTCAATAAATTTTGTTTTTACTTGAGCCCCAAGGGCCCCGGGGCCTCTCAAAGAGAAATTTTCAATAAATTTTGTTTTTACTTGAGCCCCAAGGGCCCCGGGGCCTCTCAAAGAGAAATTTTCAATAAATTTTGTTTTTTTTTATCTAAATTTTCCCATTTTTACTTGAGCCCCAAGGGCCCCGGGGCCTCTCAAAGAGAAATTTTCAATAAATTTTTGTTTTTTTTTATCTAAATTTTCCCATTTTTACTTGAGCCCTGAAGGCCCCGGGGCCTCTCAAAGAGAAATTTTCAATAAATTTTGTTTTTACTTGAGCCCCAAGGGCCCCGGGGCCTCTCAAAGAGAAATTTTCAATAAATTTTGTTTTTTACTTGAGCCCTAAGGGCCCCGGGGCCTCTCAAAGAGAAATTTTCAATAAATTTTGTTTTTACTTGAGCCCCAAGGGCCCCAGGGCCTCTCAAAGAGAAATTTTCAATAAATTTTGTTTTTACTTGAGCCCTGAGGGCCCCGGGGCCTCTCAAAGAGAAATTTTCAATAAATTTTGTTTTTACTTGAGCCCCAAGGGCCCCGGGGCCTCTCAAAGAGAAATGTTCATTAAATTTTGTTTTTTTTTTATCTAAATTTTCCCATTTTTACTTGAGCCCTGAGGGCCCCGGGGCCTCTCAAAGAGAAATTTTCATTAAATTTTGTTTTTACTTGAGCCCCGAGGGCCCCGGGGCCTCTCAAAGAGAAATGTTCATTAAATTTTGTTTTTTTTTTATCTAAATTTTCCCATTTTTACTTGAGCCCTGAGGGCCCCGGGGCCTTTCAAAGGGAAATTTTCATTAAATTTTTTTTTTTATAAATATATGGGGGCCTATGCCGGCTCGGGGCGTGGGGCGGACCGCCCCCCGCCCCCCCCCCTCGGTACGCCACTGCCTCTTAGGCGGCCGGAGCGCCTAGATGGGGGTCTTCGGCCCCTGCCATCCCCCCCCCCCCAATGGCTCGGGTCCGCCGACATCGGACCTTCTCGGTCCAGGGAGATGTGTAACTTTAATATAAAATTTCATCCTCATAGCTCAATTCCTTCATGCTTTAAATTGAACCCAGTCAGCACACACACACACACACACACAGACAGACAGAACATGTTACGAAAACCAATTTTTTTGAATTCAGGGGACCTCAAAACGTGAAGAACCATAAAAATTTCGACATCGAATTTTTGACATGAATCCAATACTTTATATATATATATATTATCATAATTGTAGAGCTAAGAGAAAGTAAAGATAAATTTCGGGTGGGGGAGATGTAGATTCCGAAACCCCTTCCCCCCTCTTTCCTGGCTACGACGTGAAAAAACGAAATTCGATTTTAATACAAAAAAATTTAAAAAATTTACCTTTTCAGTTGTGAGATTAACTATTTCTTTGTCTTCTTCTCTATTCCTATTAGCACAATCTGTTGATTCTGAAGGTCCAACTTCACAATCTAATTCTTAAATGGAAAAGTATTTAAGTAATTGATTCACTAATTTTAAAAATTTTTTCAAATTTTACCTGCTTTCTTATTTTGAAAAAAATCTGAAATTAGTCTCCGCTTCATAATTTTTATGAAATTAGCAATTAATGTTTTAATAATAAAAATAATTCGAATTTAAGTAAAATTTTTATTTAAATAATTGTCAAATTTCAATAAGGTTATGGCATAAAAAAACCCTCAATAGCCTACAAAAAAAAAAAAACATTCTCCGGTTGTTTTCCCCTGGTGCATCGTGCACGCTGACACCACCAACCCATGTGCACCGGTATCTAGCTCGAAGCCATTAAGCCGGTTCCCAATGTTTGGGGGTGAGAGGCCCTTCACCTCCCTACTCCCCAAAAAATCAGTCCCTGACGGGACTGGTCGACCAGCTCTCGACGTGTTCATCTCAAATCACCATTCTCTCAAATCACCATTGACAAATTCAAATTTCAATAAATGAATGTAGAGTCTTAGATTAGTCTTTTGTTTTTTATGATTTAGGAGAAATAACAAAAGAATTAGTTTTTTTTTTATTTCTTATATATAATATATATATTTTATATTAATACTTTACGAAAAATAAGCAATTTTCATTTTTGTTAAAATTTTTTTTAAATAAAATAAACATATTTTTAAGAAATTATTTTTTTTATAATAAAAAGGATACAATTTTTTTTTTCTTTTCTAATAATTTGTAATAATATATAGAAATTTGAATTTTTTTTTTTCTCTTCTGGGGGGGGGTTAAAACCCTAAAAACCCCCCCCCCCTGGTTGCGCCACTGCTTAGGGCCGATAGTATAAAGCTAGTTCAAAGTTTGAACCTCGGTCAACAGGCGATTTGACCGAGAATTGCGTAGTATAAAACTTGACCGCCAGTCAAATCAGCTTTGACCGAGGTTCAACTTGACCGGCCGAATTCGGCCAGTCAAATTTTTGACCGGAGTTCAAATAGCCAATTTTGACAGCTGGCCATATGTGATCACGTATTTTTAAATACATAAACTAAAACATTATTCAAAAATATAAATACCAAACAAAGTAAAAATACAGTTTATTATAAAATTGACAATATATTTTAATTTAAAGTATAAATAATAGTTAGTAATGTTGGTAAAATTTTAAAATTATATAAATACTAGTCGCAAAGCCCGCCTTCGGCGGGCTTTCCGCCTAGCCAGGGGGCTGCGCCCCCTGGACCCCTGCTCGCCTTCGGCGAGCAAGTTTATTCCCAATTTGGGATATTTCTTGTTGCAATGCAAGTGTTAAGATGTTAAGGAAGGATCTTATATTCAAGCGAGGCGAGGGTACCGATTGGGATCAGCACAAAAGGGTCTGTTTATGACTGTTTAAAGGGTCAGTCACCTCTCTTCGTTTTTCAACTGCTGCGTAGCCCCCACCCCCAGCCCATAGTCAGGTAGGAAGCTGGTTCACACAGCATAAAGGACGCTCTCTAATTTCCTAGCCAACTTGTTGATTTTGTGTTCCCATATTGAAGAAATTTGATTATAATTAATTTTCCAAAACATTTAAGAGATTCAAATTATTACTACGTTACTCCCAGAGCCATATACTATATGTATACTTAATTTCAAATGGATTCATTGGAAATTGTGGATTTCTATAGAACATATACATACATATTTACATACATACATACATTTTTCCCATTTCATTTTTATATATATAGATTCACAAAATAATTATATAAATATTCACAAAATAATAATAATAAATTTTATATTAATAATAAGGGAATAAATATTAATAAATAAAAAATAATATTATTATATATATTATTTATTTTTTAGCAAAAAGCTTTAGTCCTCAGGCCTTTTTCTATTTTTTTTTTTCTTTTAAAAAGAAAAGTTATTCGAATAAAATAATATATTTGTAATCGTGTCTACTATTATGTTTGATATGATTGCCTGATTGTGAGGAGTCGACAAATCGGATTTGACGGAATATATATTATAAACTATAATTGATAGTGGCTAAACGTGTTTTTTGACAGAAATCTACTAAAAAAAAATCACTCAAATGAGAAAGATGCCAAAATAAAATAATACCATTTTTTTTTGTATTATATTTGTAAATTGTTTTTTTGTTGAAATTAAAAAAAAAAAAAAATATTACAATATTTTTGCGTTCTCTGGAAATTTTTGTTGCTCCATATATAACTAATTTTTAATCAAGAACCCCCCTCCCTGGTCAATGGTGTTTCGATTTATTTATTTATTTATATTTTTATATGTGCCCCTTTACTGATGTTTAAATTTGGCCATCTTAGCAATAATTTTAAAACAGCAAGCTGACAGCAACTCAAAAATCATAAAAATGAATTCAAAATAAATATGAAGTTAGCAACAGGCGAGTTTGTCAATGGTATGAGCTTCGGTCATGGGACCGGAGTTCATTTTTTTTATACTACGGAACTAGATTTGACTGCGGTCAAATGTTGACTGAGGTTCCCTTGACCGGCGGTCAAAAGTTGACTTGACCGAGCGTTATACTATCGGCCCTTAAATAAGTAAAATAAATTCCTGAGTTCATAGAGCCACCCTGAATTAAATGAACATTTCTTATTAATATTAGAGATTGCAGTGGAGAGTTTTTAGATTAAAAATTAAACACTTACAAAGTCGAACGTTTTCAGAAAAAGACGATGTCTAAGTTGAGATATTCTAGTTTTATCGGCCTGTTTCTTTTGATAATGAACTCCATATGATTCTTCCAGCAAATCTCTTAATTATCGCGAGATTTTCACTCTTCGTCTTAATTAACTGCCGCTGAGTTGTCTGAGTCTGAAAAAATATAAAATAAAGGGTCGGACTAAGCCGAGCGCACAACTTTGCCCACCCACTATTCAAGAAAAAAATATTTGTCCCCCCCCCCCCCACTAATAGTCCGATGTTATACGTATTATATATCATTTTACTCGGGAGGAAGTCTAGTTTCTGAATATATAAAAAAAATTATAGGTTATGTAAGAAAAAAATTTTTGTCCCCCCTAGAGCCCCCCCCTAATGGTCCGATGTTTACCAAATGCTTTTCAGTTCTTGGCCTCTACCCCTAGTTTATGGGTGTAAAATTTCAAAACAATTGAACAAATAGTTTTTGAGATTTCGTTGACGATAAAAATAACCACAGACATACACACACACACACAGACATCGTTCCAAAAACTACTTAAATGGATTCAGGGGACCTCAAAACGCATTTTGGCAGGCTTCAGAAAAATTTCGATTTTTTTACGATTACATTAACTTTACCTCAACCTACGGTTGATGGGCAAAGTTAAGAAAGGAATATATTTAAAAATGCAGTTATTTAGAATAAATTATTAGTATTGATTAAATTAATGAATCGGCTGTCCTAGGTTTGTGTCCTAATTTTAATTATAAATTATATGCTGTAATTATATTTCCCTGTCAACGAATGAAATAATTAAAAGACATTCTAACATAAGAATTCGCAATTAAATAAGTTATTTTCCTAGTTTTTTCCTTAAAAAAAATTATGAAATGAATGAAATGAAAACTCTAATGATAGTACTTTCACTGTAGTAAGTTCACTGGGACTCGAGTCAAAGATGTTAAGAAATTCAATTTTGTTTGGATTAAAGTGAAAATTAAAAACGTTGATTTACGTCTTTTATGTAGCTGCATTTCCGTATGATTTATCCATCCCTCGTGATGCCGAATTCCTTATCAGGAGATCCTGGAACAAAGATTTTGATTATTTGTCATTTCTATTAAAATATTAATAGAAAATATATTTAAAATTAGTATAACATAAATTTATTTCAATTTATTAACTCTTACCTTATTTAATGATATTTAATTTCTTTGAAAGCTTACGTCCTTTCTATCATCTATTTTTGAAAATGATTATAATTCCATTTCTATTTCGTTTCATAAGTCAGACGTCAGAAAAATAAAAGGAATTGAATGAAATTGAAATTATATATATATATGATTGAAGGATCAAAGCACGAAGCAAAGCAGCTGACATCAAGTTATTTAGTGTAAATCACACCTAAAATTAAAAATAAAATGAGCATTTAATAAAGATTTGCATTTGAAAAAATATAAAATGGCTTAAAATAATGAGTGATTAAAATTCATTTGAAAATAGAGAAGGTAAGTAAAGGTGCAATGAATCTGACATATTCTGATTGAATGTCACTTTAATTATTTCATAAATTATTTATAAAAATGGATAATAATGCAATGAAAAATAAGGAAATGTTATTAAATCATTTGTTTCTGTGGTTAATGAAAAAATTTAAATGTCAAATATAAGGTGAAGAGTCAATGATTTAATAAAATAAATAATCTATTTAATTTATATAATTTACATATCGAAATTAAATTGAAAATGAATATTAAATGATTAAAAGAGAGGAAATATTAAAAAAATGAGAATAAAATTTGACAGACAGACAGACGGAGGTTATCCTGTTGAATCATGAGTTTATAATATTTGACTTGTTTCATTTAATGATTTAATTGAAAATAATATTCTTGAACCAATTAAATAAATATTTAAATGCATTACTGACCTTAAATAATTAAAATAGTTGAGAATAAATATAAATCAGCCGATGTGATGAGAGAGAAAATTTTAGACAGCCAAAGTCATGGATGAGAAAAAGAGACGAGGCATTCGCTTCCGTTTTCAATGGCGTCAAAGATTTGCAACGCAACTTCGAGATTATATTACTCCCTGTGAAAAATAAAATAATAATATTAAAAATATTTTAAAATTAAAATAATGAATGGAAAAATATGAACAATATATTACCCCAGAGACAAAATATTTTTGTGTATGGGGACGCGGGGAGTTAAAAATAAGTTCCCCCCCCCCGAAAAAAATTTCTATATACACCCCTGGTCTACATAGAGATTGTGATACAAATCTCATCGAAATCACATCTAAATTACAATGGAGAAAGAAAAAACCCAAAAAAGTAAGTAAAAATATATATTGAAGAACGAAAGAATCATGAATGTTGAGCTAATGTCAAAAGAGTGAACTAGTCAGTCAGTGCGAGGGCTGGCACTTTATTCTAAAGATTAAACCAGAGATGTTAGGGTCCGTAGGATTAAAGAAGATTAAATGACTTCCAAAAACATACATCACCGCCCACTCTCCCAATTCGTCCCTAATTTCTTTATTTTATCCTAATTATTATTATTTTAATAATTTATCTTATTATTTTTGAAAAGAAAAATCATCATATAACACAAATAAATGATTCATGTTCAAGATTTTGAACATCTTTAAAAATTTGAGGTCAAACGCAGAATATGGAAATAGGAAATTCTCTGATCAGAGTGTTTGATCTTCCTGATAATGATGATGATGATGTGAAAATATTGGCTTTGGCCTTTATTTTCTCATTTTAAAGGCCAAGCAGAATCACCCCAAAAGGCAACTCTCAAGTGAAACTATTTATTTCCTTTACAGGAGCTAAAGAAAGTTCTTTTAACTTGTTTGATCTTTATTTTAAAATTCATTAACGATCGCTGATGCGAGTGAAAAGATGAAAAGGAATCTCATTATATAAAAGAAAATATTGAACTAAAGACTGTTCTGATCAATGTCAAACCTATTTTGCCCGCGGGAGAAAGCAAGCTCTGATTTGTCTAGCCCTTCCCTTCTTTTACTTGTTTGATTTTTACTTTCTCTTACCTATGTATATATGTAATATATATATAGAGAGAAAGTATTGGATTCATGTCAAAAATTCGATGTCAAGATTTTGATGGATCTTCACGTTTTGAGGTCCCCTGAATCCAAAAAAGTGGTTTTCGCGACATGGTCTGTCTGTCTGTGTGTCTGTCTGTCTGTCTCTCTGTGTGTGTGTGTGTGTGTGTCTGTGAACAAAATATCTCAAGAACGAAAAGAGCTAGGAAGTTGAAATTTTATATTTAAGTTAGGCACCTCCATGGGACGTGACACGAAGCTTTTGAACAAAATCGACCAAAAAGTACTAGCACTTTACTGATTCACTTTTTCAGTTTTTTTCGATTTTCTCAAAATTTGCTCCAACGATTTTTTTTTAAATTCAAAAATCAATTATTTTTTAGATTCTCTATAAAATGTATATTCTCATTTTGTGATTGAAATCTTCTGAAGACCACTTTACTCTTGTACTCCATAGAAAAGATAGGAGAAATGGTTGCCATGGTATCAAAATATAAATATTTTCCCATACTTATAAATTTTACATCTTGAATTCAATTGTACCCTACTGTCGGAAACTAAATACATGTCGACACAAAAAATCTGGTGTGACAAGCACAGTACACAACTTTCGATTACCGAAGGTAAGAGAAAGTTGTGTGCTGTGCGCCAGTCACACCAGATTTTTTTATTGTACAATGGCAACAAGTAGACATTCAACTAAACTTTGAATTTCTTTGTTCCATTGGCCAGACACACGGGGAGTTTTTCAAATTTAACTAAGAACCTGTTGGATTGTTGCAAGACCGAAGCCAGGGAGTCAAGCCCTGCAAAATTTCCAAAAAATTATAAATAAGAGAAACATGGTGAAATTTGAAACACCATACTGATTTTTTTACTTTCTCGTACCTCTATATATATGTTAATATATAGAGAGAGAAAGTATTGGTTTCATGTCAAAAATTCGATGTCGAGATTTTGATGGATCTTCACGTTTTGAGGTCCCCTGAATCCAAAAAAGTGGTTTTCGCGACATGGTCTGTCTGTCTGTCTGTGTGTCTGTGTGTGTGTCTGTGTGTGTGTCTGTGTGTCTGTGAACAAAATATCTCAAGAACAAAAAGAGCTAGGAAGTTGAAATTTTATATTTAAGTTAGGCACCCCCATGGGACGTGACACGAAGCTTTTGAACAAAATCAGCCAAAGAGTACTAGTACTTTACTGATGCACTTTTTCAGTTTTTTTCGATTTTCTCAAAATTTGCTCCAACGATTTTTTTTAAAATTCAAAAATCAATTATTTTTTTAGATTCTCTTTAAAATGTATATTCTCATTTTGTGATTGAAATCTTCTGAAGACCACTTTACTCTTGTTCTTCATAGGAAAGATAGGAATTTCTCCTATGGTTGCTATGGTAACAAAATATAAATATTTTGCCATACTTATAAATTTTACATCTTGAAAATCGAATGTACCGTACTGTCGGAAACTAAATACATGTCGACACAAAAATTCTGGTGAGACAAGCACAGTACACAACTTTCGATTACCGAAGGTAAGAGAAAGTTGTGTGCTGTGCGCCAGTCACACCAGATTTTTTTAAATTTATTTAACATTTTTTCGGCATCTGAGGCCATTTAGACCACGACGGGGGGTAATTACCCTTTTACCCCCCTTGTATCCGCCCTTGGTCCGGACAGACGAAAAAAAAATCGATTATACCTTTTTTTTCTCTGGCAATTTTATCCAATCCTTTTCAACCGCATTTTCGCCAAAAATAGTCGATTTTTTCCCCATACTTTATTGTGAAAAATAACCCAAATATTTTTTTTATAATCGATTATTTTGCGCAGCCCTAATGAGTAGTATCAAATTCAATTGAAACAATTTTTTTCGCCTGGAATGGAATGCGAACCCTCGACCTTTTTGGCATAAGAAACTATGGTCTCTCTACCTCTGAGCCATAGGCTATTCTTTGAAATTAATTTTAACCACCGGATTATCCATCCCCCCCCCAGAAAAATTTTCTGGTTACGGTGTGTTGGCTTAGGCCAAGTGATTATTTCATTGGATAACATATTCTATGATGGCAATTCGAAATAAATTGAGTAATGAGGAGATACTGGGTCTTTTGGAAGATTTTAAATCGGAATCTCATGATTCCAGTGAATCTATAGATGATAATGAACCGAACATAAATATTGAATTCAACTCCCGGACTCCCCGATAAACATTACCGACGTTGGGGTCTTTATATACCCCAGCCGTCCTCAACGGATAGAGCTTTTGTCCGCCCGCAGAGTTAAACATTTTACGATTGTTTTAGTTTCTTGTTACGAACTATTGTGCAACAAGGAAAATACCAGGTAGGCCTAGGGCCCCTGGCTAAAGATAAAAAAAAATTAGAAAAAAAAAACGAAAATAAATATTATAATATTAAAATGATTTCTCCAATTCTTTTAGTTTTATCATTGTTTAAAATTTAGAACCTCATACAAAAGGAGTTCGCTTTCTTTCGATTTTAGAAGGGCAAAAAGGTTGGGTGTTTTAGAGTATACATTATTTTCAAATGTAAAACAAAACAAAAACAATATAATGATATATTAATTGTTTTATTCTGTCTCAGAGAAAAGATTTCACCAAAAAAATTATCTATTTCCCAGGGGCGGCGCGTCCACTAGGCAAACTAGGCGGCCGCCTAGGGCGGCAACCTGAAGAGGGCGGCAAAAATGCAAAAAGGAAAAAAAAATTTTGGTTCCGCAAACGGCACCCGAAAAAAAATTAGGTTCCGCGGGCGGCAAAAAAATTTTGGTTCCGCGCAAGAGGAAATGTTCCGCGGGAGGCGCACGGAAAAATTTTTGGTTTCGCGGGCGGCAAAAATTTAGTGTCTCTAAAAAAAAAGGTAAAAAATTTTTTTAAGGAGGGGGCGCAAAAAAAATATCTTGCCTAGGGCGGCAGAATAGCTTGCGCCGACCCTGCTATTTCCCCACAAGCAAATTATCCGCCGCTCTTCGGACATCTACGCCTTAGGCTTTTTTTTTATAGTTATTTATTCTTGGCTGGCGCCCTAGGCTGATGTCTATTTCGCCAATCCTTAGATACGTCCTTGGATACAATCATATTTATCTTATATAAATAAAAACAAAAAATTTTTGATGTGAAAAAAAAAATTATTAAATTGTATGGAGCTACCTGGTCTGGTGGACCCCCTCCCTGTCCGCACCGTGGAAGTCGACGGGGTAAACAAAGGGCTCATTTTTACGATAAAATTCGTATTTGTTCATTCCCCCTCCCTTTCACCTCTTGGACCACTTTGCGGTCTATTTTCTAAAGCCAACAAAATTATAAGGGGTATTATTTTTTACTTTCTCTTACCTATATATGTTAATATATATAGAGAGAAAGTATTGGATTCATGTCAAGATTTTGATGGATATACACGTTTTGAGGTGGCTGTCTGTGTTCAATTTAAAGTATGAAGGGATTGAGCTACGAGGATGAAATTTTATATTTAAGTTAGGCACGGGGGCGCCGGAACGAATTTGTCTCTGGGGGGGAAAAATTTTTTTTTTTTAAAATAATATTATTTTATTTTTTTAAATTATAAAAAAAAAAAAAATATTCTACTACTAAACTATATTTTATATAAAAACAAAATTCTTATTAAATTAATTTTTATTTTTTTTTACTAGTGATTTTATCAAAAATTTTTGGAAAAAAATGAATTTTTTACTCTTTTAATTTTTTTTAATTTAGAAGATTTTATTTTTCAAAAATAAAAAAATTTTATTTTTTAATAAATAATATAAAAAAAAAAAATTTTCCCCCCCTCCCCCCCCCCCCCCCCCAGGGGGGCAGGGGGCCCCGCCCCCCCCCCTCCCCCCCCTTTGGTTAGGCACCCCCCTAGGGCGTGGAAATAAGCTTTTAATCAAAATCGGCCAAAAAGAACAATTACTTTATTGATGCACTTTTTCAGTTTTTTTTTCGATTTTCTCAAAATTCGCTCAACGAATTTGTTTAAAATTCAAAAATCAATTATTTTTTAGATGCTCTTTCTCTCATTTTGCTTTCAAAATTTTTTGAAACAAACTTAACACTTGTACTCAAGGGCGGATACAAGGGGGGGTACTTACCCCCCCCCCCCCCCCGAGATTCGAAAAAAATATCTTTTTTTCGCAAAAAAATTTATTTTTAATGTAAAATTTTAAAAATTAATACTTAAAAATTTGATTTGTATTTATATTCTGGCAAACAAGTACAGAATGCGCTTTTAAATTACCGAAATTAAGAAAAAATAATGTGCTGTGCGACGAGTCACACCAGATTACCCCCCTCCCCCCCCCAGAACCCCCCCGGCCCCCCCCTTTTTTTTATTTCAAAGGAAGAAGAGAGGAATGATTTCCCTAGAAAAAAAAAATAAATTTTTTTCCTTTTTTATATATTTCCAAAGGTAAGAGAAAGTTGTGAGCTGTGCGACCAGTCACACCAGATTTTTTAGATTTCAAAGGAAAATTTGAACCTCCAAATTTCTCTCTCGAAGATGGAGGGTGGAAAAATCACTTGTAGAGAGAGAGAGTCCCTAGAGAAAAAAAAAATATTAGAGACTAGTAAAATTCACAGAGAACAAAAAAAATCTAAGATGAGAATATAACAAAAATTTTTTTTAAATTATTTTTTTCATCAACGGATTCGAGAAAAAATTGTTAAAAATTTTGAAATAACGACGACGGTTGAGATTTTTTTTCTTGTTTCTCTAAATGAAAGTGGATATCATTGAGAAATGTAATTTGTGACAGTTAAACAAAGAGAAGAAAGAATCTCGGTTCGTGGGCGTATTCCTCTTATGGCCATGCCATGTTTTTCCGTTGAAAAGCCGCGCGGGCCTCATGCGGAACCGTCGCCGAGTCAAATCAACCAATCAGAGAGCGGGATTCGACGCGCATGCGCACTGCGCACCATTCAACCGGTGTTCCCTGAGCTCACGCGCCAAACCTCCGACAACGACAAATTAACTTTTCAACTGGCCGTTCACGGATCAACTCTCCAACCAGCTCAACTCCTTCTTGCTCTTTGTTTGTAAACAACAAGTGAACGAATTATTGTCTTATTTTTATTAATATCAAATCTTTCTTGTTAGTTTTATTTGGCAAGTGTTTCAAATATCCTCAAATTGTGCTGCTTTCAAGTCAACTCGACAAAAGGAGGTAAGAATAGAATAATTTGTTGTTCTTTTTATTTATTTTTTTATCAAAAATTGTCATGAAAATCTCAAATTTCATTTACTTTACTAAAAAAACACTGGCATTATTCTTTCTAATAAATTTTTAACTCTTTCTAATAAATTTTTAACTTTTTATCTTTCTAATAAATTTTTAACTTTTTATTTTATTTAGAAATTTTTTTTTAATAAATTGAACAAATTTAACCTAAGTAGTTTGCCCATTATTCTAAAGAAAATTTCTTTTTTGTTCCTTACAACAAAGATTTTGTTCAACACTTTCGTTTCTTTATTTGCATATGCAAATTTTATTAATATTCGGTAGTGCATTTGAACTTTTGGACAAATTCATATTTTATTTTTATTTTTTTACTTTTATTGATATTCAGACTAAAAATAATTTTTAATTATCCGAATTGTACAAATGACGTAACATTTTTATTTCCTTTGTCCTTTGTCCTAGTTAAAACCTTCGGGGTGGGTGAACTTGATTAACCCCTAATGGAACGAACATTGATCTCGTTTTAAGGATTACAAAAATATAATTGTCATAACAAAAACTTTTTTTTATTATCACCTCATATATGTTAATTTCATTAAAGCCGAGTGAATAATGTATTTGGAATTTTATCCACTTATCTATTTTATATTAAAAAAAAAATCAAATTGACTCGTATTGTAATTATACCAAATTTATACAATAATAATTTCGGTTATTTTTTTAAGACATTCAAAAAAAAACAACCGGCTGTCAAAATGAGAGAGGAGCTTAGATGTTTGACTTGTTTAGAGATTAGTGGGAAGCTGCAATAAGAGAGAAAGAGATAGAGAAAGCATGACCTTGTTCAGGAGTGAAAAGGACAGAGAGAGAGTGCAGCAGCCTCTCAGCTGCAACGGCTGGCCTAGCCAAGGGGTGGGGGGTTCCCTCATCTGCCCTGTTGCCAATTGGTGTCCTTTGGGCCTCTTTTTATTATCATAATTTTGTTATGACATTCTGGCTGATAGCCAGCCAATCAACCGACACAGAAAATACATTGAACCCAAGACACCTTTGGCTAATCGATAACCGTCACGAAAATACCTCCCTTAAAAAAAAATCTAAAGTGCAATCAACTTGAAGATTTGATAATAAATTAATAAAGGGATAATAAAAGGAAATTCATTCCTACATAGAAGCATTTTTAAATTATATGGATGCGGATTATCCCTTCTTAAAATAAATTATTATTTTTTATTACTGATTTCTCTCTTGTTTAAACCCTAACAGACGTCGCCTTCCAAATTTGAATACATTAAACGACAACGAAACGATAAAATTATTGGGGAATTCTCATGTTTTTGCGAAGGAATGAGATGCATATTCTCACATGAATATTGGGAAATTAATTCTTAACCAAATAGAACTTTGAAAAAAAAAAAAATTTGAATTTTATATAACAAGGCTGGGTAAGATAATAAGGAAACTTCGGAGATTCTGAGTTCTATCCCAAGAAAGCTCATTCTTTTAATACACTGCGGGTCAAAAAAAACGTAACCCTTTGTTTCTTCTCTTCTAAAAAGACCTTTTCTAATCTATCTTAATGATATTGTAATTTCTATTTCAGTTTTTCTGTCTATTTTATTGGAAATTCTTCTAAAAACAAAAATTTTTAATTAATTTTTACTTGCTCTTACCAGATTAGAACAGGTCTTCTGAAGAGGAAACAAAATGTTACGTTTTTTTTAACGATCAGTGTACATTAATGTACTTTTTCAAGGGAAATGGCATACAATTTCGTTGGGAAATAACTCCTCTTTTTACCCAAAAAAACGTCTACCTACACCTATTTAGATGTTATAATTAAAGCCAGGATTCCTATGCAATTGCATATTCTATTTGTTAACATGTACGTCCCGGAAAACCAATTTTCCATCCGTCTCTATTTCAAATGGATTGGTAGCCAATCCAATTGAAATAAATTTTTGTCGCATGAGACGGGATGCGAACTCTTGAGCTTTAGTAGTACCATTTACCAGAGACCAATTTTTGTTTTTACACTATTTCCTTTAAAAAATAAAACACGATTAGTTTGGAAGCCATTTACTTAATATTTTTGTCATCTCTCTCTCTCAGTCATTAGTGTCATCCCTGGACACGTTGCGGTTACTCTGAAAACTAACTTTCATGGGAATGATACTGAGGTGGGTTTCCGTTTCCTTCCTCAGGAGTAGGCATCTCAAATAGAGTTGGATAATTTATTGCCATGAGGTGGATTTGAACTCGAGTTGTTCTTTAACTCAGGATTATAAGCTTAACTGCTTTATCCCCCTCGGCTAATCACCTCCTTTGTCATGCATATTTTAATACTTTGCTGAATATTATATGGCATAGTTTGGGGTTTTTAGTGCATAAAAATCCGGGCTTTAGTTATAATATAAAACTATTATAAAAATTTTTTTGAAAAATTTCCAACCCTAGATGCTTGGACTCGTTTTGTTGTAAACATACAAAGACGTAGGGGAGACACATGTGAACCTGAACCCCTTAGATATAAAGACTTGTCTCTCTAAACTTTCCGACACAGAGGGTGGAATCCTAGACCTCGTGGCGAGGGAGGAAAAAGCGTCTGATAGATGCTCCATGTGAAGGTCACAAACCATTTTTTATAGTAATTAAAGCCAAGTGGTTTGAACCCGCATTTATCTTTTTTTTCTTCTATGAATACAATTAAAAAATGTTATATAAGAGTGGGTACTGAATAATAAACAAAAACAAAAAATATCAGCACAAACGAGTGAGTAAAATTTATATTTGCAACTTCAAATTGGGAAAAATATGATTTTCAAGTTGGTGGAATTTTATACCACCCGAAAAAGAGAAGAAAAAAAATAATAGAATAAATATTATTTTTTAAAAGCAATGTTGTAAAATTTATTTTTAAAAAGAATCAATCATTTTTTATTAACTTAATATTTTTGTAGAATTTAAGCTGAATTTTTTTTTTTTAAGGTCTTTTCGGGATTTAGTCATTTAGACCGTTTATTTCCATGGATTGGTAGCCAATACAATTAAAAATTTTCGTTGACGGGAAGCGAACCCGCATTTCTTTTTTGACTTCCGAGCCAAAGGTGAAAATGCCTGAAATTCCTCCAAAAAAATATTTCCACATTTTTCCTCGTCAAACTTTTTCATACAAAGAAATTTAAGATTAATCTATTTATTTAAATCTAAAAAAATTGTGAAGTAACATTTTAATAAAACATTTTTCTTTATATAATACTGATGCTTTTTAAAAAGAATGTTTTCAAAAAAATAATTTTATTAATATTTATGTTTGATAAGAATCTAGTTGAAATGTTATATGTAAAAAAAAATTAGCTTTTTATTGAGCTTTAATGATTTTTATAAATCTTCCTAACGCAGTTGAATTGAAAAAAAAAAAAAAAGAGATAGAAAAAGAAATAAAAATCACCTCAAGAAAACTACTATAAAAATCAAAAAATAATTGAAAATTCAGATTTAGTTTGTCAATTGCAGTTTGCGGCGATAAATTTTATAAGAAACCCGCCTCAAGTTTAATGTGTGGAAGAGAATGAAAAGACAGAATAAATGCTAAATCGGGTAACTCTTATTCGTCACTCAAGTTACAGTGGCGGATCCAGAGGAGTTTCTCGGGGGGGGGGTAATCTAGTGTGACTGGTCGCACAGCACACATTTTTTTCTTAATTTCGGTAATTTAAAGGCGCATTCTGTACTTGTTTGCCAGAATATAAATACAAATCAAATTTTTAAGTATTTTTAAAATTTTACATTAAAAATACATTTTTTTTTCGAAATAAAGTATTTTTTTCAAATCTCAGGGAGGGTAATTACCCCCTTTACCCCTCCCTTGTATCCGCCCTTGTCAAGTGATGAGAGAGTATTCTCTCAATTCAAAAAGAAAATTAATGCGAATTTGATAATATTTGAGTTCGAACAATGAACAACATTACGATGACTCACTCACTTATTGCTCTCTGGACAGCCAGCAGCCAGCAATTAAGCACGCAATTTGGCGACAATTGATTTCTCTCCTGAACATCAGAGCTGATTCAATTTGCCTAAAGGCCCACACCACAGTTCATTCCAAAATATACAGTCTCCAATGCAACATTAAACATGCAAAAAAATTCAGTTGAGTGCGAACTCAAAATCCTGTCCTCTTTTTACTTTCTCTTACCTATACTGTATTTGTAATATATAGAGAGAAAGTATTGCAATCATATCAAAAATTCGATGTCGAGATTTTGATGGATATATAGCTATACGTTTTGAGGTCTCCTGAGTCCAAAAGAGTCTTCTTCTTCTTCTTCTGTCCTCGCCATTATTAATCCCGCGGTGCGGGGTCGGCGGACCTGAGTCCAAAAGAGTGCGTCCCGCAAATTGATCTGTCTGAATGTGATGGTTTAAGGTATGAAGGAAATGCGCTACTAGTTTGAAATTTTATATTCAAATTATGCGCCTTCCTGAGGCGTGAAAATTAGCTTTTGAACAAAATCGGTCAAAAAGTACTTTTTCAGTTTTTTCGATTTTCTCAAAATTCGCTCTAACGATTTTGATTAAAGTTCATAAATCAACTATTTTTTAGATGCTCTTTAAAAAGTACCGTATATCAGTAAAAATTTTTGTGAAAATTGTTGAAGTACACTTTACTAATATAGTATTTCAGATTTTTCAAATTCATTTTTCAGCTCTTCCTTCCATAAAGCCAATGAGGGATTTGTATGTTAATTTCGATTAAAAAAAAGGGGGGGAGGTTCCCTTTAGAACTTATTACACATTAAAAAAAAAATTTTATCAATTATGAAATTTTTTATTTATTTAGGATTCTCTATTGTGTATAAAATTTCCAAATATGAGATTAAAATTTTGAAAATTTAAAATACACATAGCCTATGGAAATTTTGAATCAATTGACTCTTTTACTTTTTACTTATGAAACGCAAGTGGTCTAGTTTGGAACTAGTTTGAAACTTTGACACAAAAAAATCTGGTGTCACAGTACACCAGATTTTTTAATTTCTATTAAAATGAAATAAAAAATTTTTACGCATGGATTTTTCTAAAAAAAAAAAAAAAAATTAGGTTATTTGTTAGAAAATTGGCTAGTTGCCTATCTTGTGATTAGGAAAAGAAAAACAGCCGAGATTTATCTCCGTGAAATCAATGGCATCAATTTATTATATTCTCTTCTCTCTCTTGTGTTTTGCTGGTTATTTTTTTTTTTTTTATTTTAAGAAAAATGTCAATTTTGAAAGGGAAATGATATGAAAAGAGGAAGTAAAATTTTTTTGATTAAATATTCCCGTTACTTTTGACTTTAATTAATTAAAATTATCATACTTCTAGGCAATTGAAAAATAGATAACAAATTAAAGCTTTCGTATTTGCTATTTCATTTAATTATCTAACCCCCTCTGGGGGCCCTGGACGCTTATCTCATCTTATCACTAAATGAATCATCTTTCAGCTCATTGTTTAATGGTTGCCGATTAAATTCAAATCAAATATTATCTAGAAATTCACAAACACGTAAATTAAATAGAACATCGTGGTTGGGGGGTCCAGGGAGGGGGAGCCTCCTGGCATGTGGATTGACTAATCAATAATTTAAAATACAAAATTACCTCACGAAAGTACTTTTTTTTTCTTCTCCCTTCAAAGTAATGATTTATTTATTTTCTCATTTTCTAATTGCTTTGACTCTTGTTTCATTTCACCCCCCCCCCCCCTCTCTTTCTCTGTTCCTTCTTTAATTTTGCGCATCTCTTGTCGCATTCACCAAAAGATATGTGAACTCAATCACCCCTTTGCTTTCTTTCCCTTTATCTAATTTATCTCTTAAGATTTTTATTCTTTGAAGAGACTTTTTTAAATTTTAAATCACACCTTTGAAAAAAGGAGAGAAGAATTTATAACTAGACGAATTTGACATTAAAGAAAAAGTTGAGTGCTGTTTCCTATCAATCATCTTTTTTTTCTCCTTGATTTTTTTTTACCTTTAAGGTTATCAGATTATTAAAAAAGAAAAGGAAATGAATTAGCTATTTTCAATATATATTTTTTTTTTATAAAATTAATTTAATGCATCTTTTTATTTCCTGGATAAACTATTTTAAAACCAGTGGGCAGGACTAAGCCGAGCAAACAACTTTGTCCAATGGCTAAAACTAAAAAAGTCAATGAGTAAAGTACTAATACTCGAACTTTCCCAAAGACGATTACTAGTGCAATATCATATTAGTACCGGAAATCTTCTTTCTTTGCCTTTATTATTCCCGCGGAGGGTCGACGATACCGGAAATAGTTATATTTAATATTTGTGAAGTGGCTGTTGTATTTTAACAATCGTAGAGGCTAATTTCCTGGCTGTCTGTTCCTTCATTTATTGTTATTGTATATTTTATTTAAAATTTGAAAAAAATCATTAGAGCCGTTTTCGAGAAATGGCGTGCTTTCATATAAACAAACTTATATTGTTTGTTTAATAGTCTTTTTTTTATATAAATTTGGAAAAAAGTTCATCAGTAAAATTCTAGTTAATTTGCGACAAAACCTAGCGTAATTTTTTTGTATACCTACTAAAGCTATTCTGGGAATGATTTCCCCCCCCCCCAAAAAAAAAAAAAAAAAAAAAAAATTGAAATTTGTTATTCTGAATTAGAATAATAATTCATAATAAAGATGGGGGGACGCACCCGACTTTCACACCATATAAAGAAACTTGAATAGGAGTAGCCAAACCGTTTGCCTTTAATTATAATATAAGAATTATCAATTATGTGTGCTTGTCAGATAACTATACAAACAGAATTAATTCATTTCTCAAGAGTAAAGATCTTTTTTCTCCCATTGTTTTGCAATTCTTATCTCGGGAAACTCGTGGGTTGACAACCTACTTGGTTACCAAGTGTGAGAGACCCTGAGTTGAATTTGAAAACAAGATCACTCTAGAAAATTTTGAATTAAAATCCTTATCAAATATATAACAAGCTAAAGCGTTGTTTGGAAGAGTTAGATTTTTTCCGAGCAACACCCAATAGATTGTAAAGTCATTCAATATAACGTTTAAGACAAAGAAAATTTGGGAGACGAGTTTGTATTTTGATTGGACAAATCGTGCCCCTTGGACTCGAACCAGGACTTCCCGTTTTCGCAGGCCCAATAAACATAATATGCGGTATGTTGGTTTTGCATAATAGGAAATATGGCCTCAATTGTCTTGACGTTTAATTGCTTTGAAAAAATGGTTCCCAACTGGTGGTCTACGGACCCCTAGAGGTCCGCGATCAATGTCTTAAGGATCCGTTTACTTTACTTGCAGTAGCCATTATCCTAATCTAGTTTCCGCTTATGTTCAGATGATATAAATTAATTACTAATCTAACTCAAATTTTATATTTGTAATATTTTGATCTACAATTTAGGAATTTAAGAGGGGTCCTTGGCAGTATAGCAAAACCGATAAGGGGATCCTTGAAAAAATTTTGTTGGGAACCAGTGCTTTAGAACAGCCTCAGTGTAGCAAGCATTAAAAAATAATTTGTGAATTCGCTATTTGAGTTGCATATCTTCCTGGACTTTAAACATTGTATGATAGTTAGAACAATTTCTAATTTTTCTAATAAGATTCAATTTTTCTTCTCACTCGATATTGTCAGAATTAACACGTTGTCGTACACTAGGTCGGGTTCTTATTTCCTTCCTCATTGTTAGTGTTGAATACCATTGTTAGTGTTACATAGACCTGAGTTATTTTTAACCAAGATTGACTGCTCTATTCCCTCGATTTCTCAAGATTCATACTTTGAATGAAGACGGATTTCTCTAAATGATTATCCTACTCAGATAGGACGTAAATTTGTTGTGCCAAATAAATATTATTGTGAAGCATGAGTCATAAGTTTCCGTATTTGTCGAAACCCCCGTTAGCGCCATATGCGTTTGTTTACATATGCATTTCCGTAATGATTCTAGCAGGTAAAGGTAATCACCTACTTCCTATTTTGGCCTGGCAGATTGGTGGGGTTCCTTTGATTGATCTCTGGGAGAGGATCCTTGAGAGCGAGCGCCCTTCCGTGTCTACATCCGAGTACGTCTCTAACCAAGTACCGTGTATCCTGACCGACCCGAGACGGTGTCAATGACCGCGGCTCCTTCCTTTATTGATTGATTGTGTGTTTGCTGCTGCTGGTGGCAAAAGTAGAGAATAGCGAATCGCCTTTTAAATTGCCCCAGTCCTTCAAACTTCGCCTTTTTTGGGAGATAAAAAAAAAACCAAATATTTCCTCATTATATTTTTAAATAAATAAAATTTAGACAAATAAGGACAATCGAGATATGCAAAATATTTTTTTAAAATATACTCTGCATTTTTACTTTTATTACTCTGACCTTATTTTTCAAAACCGGAATATGAATATAAAATTTTCTTAAAAAAAATTCTAATTCAGGACTCCATTTTTTTTTTTTTATAAAATTTCTCTTTCCTAAATTAATTATTTTATATTCTTGTATTATAATACGATATTTAGTTTAATAATATAAATCAATTCCTCTCTAATTATTCTGCTGCTATTTATTAAGATAATAAAATATTTCCGGTTTAAAATACAATAAGTCTAAGAGGGGGACCTCCCCCCATTCAAATGATCCATTTCAATGATATTTCATTGGATTTTACAAGATTTGGTTTGACTGATCTCAGAGCACACAACTTTCTCTTGATTTCGGTAATCGAAAGATTTGGGGTGTACTGCCCCACTGTCGATATATATTTAGTTAGAAGGAATAATTCACAAGAAGAATGCAGCGAAATTTTATTTTATTTTATTTAATAAAAATTCTTAATCACTTGTTAACGTTTCGGTTCGGGTTTGAACCATCTTCGGAGTTGAGACAAAATCACAGCTCCTCCGTTGATGGTTCAAACCCGAACCGAAACGTTAGCAAGTAATTAAGAATTTTTATTAAATAAAATAAAATTTGGCTGGATTCTTCTTGTGAATTATTCCTTCTTACCTTTGGCATATTACTACAGCTATAACTTCAATTACGAAAATATTCATATTTTATTACAATGGCCACCATTTTCTCCTGTCTTTTCAATCATGCACAAGATTAAAGTGTGCTTCAAGCAATTTTGAGGTCAAATTGAGAATATATTAATACATTTCAAAAAGCATATGAAATATAACTAATTTATGAATTTTAATCGAAATCATTTGAGCCAATTTTGAGGAAATCAAAAAACTCAAGTATATCAGTGGAGTACTAGTACTCTTTGGATTATTTCGCTTTGCTTCCTCGAGGGTATTTAATTTAAATATCCAATTTCAACCTCGTAGCTCCTTTCATTTTGTAAAAATTTTGTTCTAGACTCATAGACAGACTCATTTTGAGTAATTCTCTTTTTTGGAATTAGGTAGCCTCAAAACGTGTATTTCCATCAATCCATTTTCCCAACTTAGAATTTTTGATCGATATGTAAATTAGAATTAAAATTTTTGAGATTGATACACCAGGTGTGGAAATACGTATCAACTATTTATTTAACTTAAGTGTGAATATGTTTATTTGTTGGTGGGCCAAGCGCCAGTGGCCTCTGGAAATCGAACCCAGGATCTCCAGCCTTTCCGGGACATCGGTAGGCTCAACGAATTAAGAGTATTAGTACTCTACTGATATATTTTTTATTTTACGATGCTCCGGAAAGACTGGAGATCCTGGGTTCGATTCCCGGAGCCATTATTACTAGTCAAGACCCAATTTAATATTATTAATAAATATTGTATTGAAACATATCACCTCGTGTTTTTACCTACAGTTTAAATTTAAAACTAAAAGTAGAATATTTTCTTTTCGTGAATAATAAAATGATGCCAACTTTTCGAGGCATGTTACACTAGCGTCTTTTCTTTCACTAGAGCTGAGTGTGACGGTGATAATTTTTAAATATTTTATATTTTAAAGAGAGATCCAAAATGGCATTTGGCTGAAACTTAGATGAGTTTCGCCAGTTGCAAACAAGTTCCCTCCTCCTCTCTCTCATCTCTTACCTTCCCCAAGAATATCAACTAAATAGGGTGAGAGCGGAGAGGAAAGGAGTTTCTACACTCCATCAAAACAGGATCCCTTTCAAGGGGGTACATTTTAAAACAACACCTCGCTTTATTCATGATAGACGAAAGAGAAGAGAAGAAGAAGGGCACCAGCCAACAGCAAGCGTCACAACCATTCACGTTATTTGTTTTATTTATTAATATCAATATAAAAATAATTTTATACAACGTTTAAAAGTTAATAAAAAAAGCCTGCGATCGATTTCGAAGTTATTTTAGATTTTCACTTGGCTTTTATGTTCATTCGGGAGAAGAGAAGCCAGCCATTTTTTGCCCCAAAGGATAAATGCCTTTATAAATTTTACTTTCTCTTATATAGATGTATGTTAAAATAGATTGTGGGAGACTTCGATGGAAATACACGTTTTGAGTGTTTCTGATTCGATAAAAAGTAGGTCCCGTGTGTGTGGTAAAAAAATCACAAACACGCAGAGAGATTCAAGGTTGAAAAATCATATTTAAGTTAGATAACCCCAGGCAAGCAACATGAATGTTTTGAAAAAGATCTGGTGTGACTTAACGCCGCACATTTTTTGGATTCGACAACAGTACAAGTATATTTAGTTTTCGACAGTATGGCAAGATATAAAATTTATAAACATAGAAAAATATTTATATTTTGTTATCATGTTAACTATTTCTCATATCTTTCCTATTAAGTACAAGAGTAAAGTGTGCTTCATAACATTTCAATACCAAAATGAGAATATACATTTTAAAGAGCATCTAAAAAATAATTAATTTTTGAATTTTAATCAAAAGCGGATTTTGAGAAAATCGAAAAAAAAACTGAACAAGTACTTCAAAACAGTACTAGTACTACTGGTAGTACTCGTTGGCCGATTTTGATTAAAAGCTTATTTTCACAAAACGTGTATCAAAATCTCGACACCGAATTTTTGACATAAATCCAATACTTTCTCTCTATATATATGTATATTAACTTATACATATAGGTAAGAGAAAGTAAAAAATTCAAATCCGAATTGAGATTAATTCTATATTCAAAAAGATGCGGTAACTCACCCCAGTAAAATTCTAAGTGGACTAATCATATCTTACTTTTCTACCTAATGAAAAAAATCCCTACAAAATTCTGCAAGGGATTCGATGGGTTCCTAAGTTACCCAGTGTTATTATTATCTGTTTATGAGAGTTTCGAAATTCTCAAAAATTAATTCCGCCCCAGTAATAAGAAATTTTAGAATGACCGGATGGGGCATTAACCCCTCTGGTTAATGCCTTCATACCTCCACCCCCCCCCCCCATTTGAATACATTTATAAATTTATAAATAATTATTTTAATTTTTATTTTATTTTAATTTTCAACCCTTAATCCACACCTGGGTAAAAGTATATTAAGGAAATTTAATTAACAAAATTATAGGCCAAATAGATAATGACTTAAGATAAAAAAAAATGCCCTCATGCTTGGTGTAGTTGGTAGCGTGCCTGCCTTCTATACCGAACGTCGAGGGTTCAGACCCCTGGCAATCCGAAATGGCTACCAAATGGCTTAAATTGAAATGCCTGGACCCCCAATATGTACCGTATATTATTAATTAATAACGGTTATCGTATAAAATCTTATATGGCCTGAGTTGCAGAAAAGAATGGAATGTGTGTGAGTGGGAATGAGAAAAAAGGTGTTTAAAAAAAAAAGATAAAAAATAAAAAACTAATTTTTTTCAATGACACCTACAGTCCCCCGCCCCCTTTCAACAGCTTATATTCTCCCTCTACCCTTAGTGAAATACAAAATTTGATATTCAAAAGAATCGTTTCTCGCAGTCAAATTATTTGTTTCTATAATTTTTTTTTTTCAACGATAAAATGCATGATAATTACCTTTAATAAGACTCTCAAGAGGGTGTGTTGGCTGACGGAGTGGCCAGGGTGGGTTACACTATATTAATTATTCACTTTGATTCACTTAAAACACAAAAAAGACAGCAGCGCCTGCAGCCCGGCAACGCACTCGACTCGACTGAACGAGAAATTCGTCTCTCTCTTTGTTTTGAAATAAAATAGATGAAAATAACAATTCCCTTTTTATTAAAAAGTAAAAAAAATACCTTTTTCTCTAATCTAACTATATTTAGAGCTGGAAAAGAATGTCAACAAGTGATTTGGAATATTCCAATGCCTTTCTTAAATAATCAACCCTTCATCTCCCCCTTATATCAAAATAATAATCAACGCTATTTTTTGAATGTTTTCTATTTATTTGGCTTTAATTTAGTTAAAATAAATTTAAAAGACACTTTTTTCAATTTTTCAACCCCTTATCCAATCCTAATAAATAAAATAATTAACAATGCTATCGCCTTCGGCGAGCTTCGCGTCTAGTCAGAAAAATATTAAAACCCTGAAAAACTTCCCTGGATCCGCCTTTGGGTTTTACACATAGTATAATTTTCTAGAATGAGTCTTACTTTAGGCCAGTGGCTTCCGAACTTTGTTACAACGCCTCCCTTAAAAATATTTAATCGTATGACGTTCCCCCTCCACACATTTAATAAAATATTACAAAAACAAAATTTTTAATACTAAAAAATATAAATTTAGGTCTTATATAAAAATATTTTTTTTATTTATTCATATTTATTATTTTAATTAAAAACTCCGTCCCAGAATCTTCTAAATTATTTTATTATTTTATTTATAAAACTAGCAATCATTTGGAAAATTGATCTTGGTGGCCAATATTCGCGCCTCCCCTTAGACTGGTTCGCGCCTCCCTAGGGAGGCGCGCCTCACAGTTTGGAAAACGCTGCAATAGAGAATCCCAAATAAATACAAATAGGATGAGAATTGGAAAAATGTTTTTAAATGTTTTAACCCCCTTTTGAATCGAAATTAACATGCAAGTCCCCATATGGGGATTTAACATTGGCTCTATGGAAGGAGAGAGCCGGAAAGTGAATTTAAAAAATTTGAAATACATCATTAAAGTCTACTTCAAACATTTTTCACGAAAATCTGATTTACTTTTTAAAGAGGTTCTAAAAAATAATTCATTTATGAATTTTAATCAAAATCGTTAAAGCGAATTTTGAGAAAAAAATTTAATTAATTATTTTTAGATGCCCTTTAAAATATAGCCTATATTCTCATTTCCCCCCAAAAATTATATGAAGCATTTTAATTATTCTTGAACTTTATTGATAAGATAGGGGAATTAAATGGTGGCCTTGTTAAAAATATAAATATTATTCCTATGCTTGATTACGTGTACAAATTTTACCTCTTGAACGGTGTACCAATAAATCGACCCCAAAAATATGCTGAGCTGTCAAACGTCAAACACAAGTTTTTTATAAGTACATTTACTTTCATTTTTAAAAATAATTATCCTATGCCTATTTGCCAAGATCTTTATGCAATGTTTTTTCGGTTACGCAAAAATAATATAAACTTTTGTTCGTGGAAGAAGTCGAGGTCTAAAGACATTCTAACCTTTGAATATTTATTTACATCATTTGAAAACCAAATGGTATAAATAAATATTCCTGGATCATAAACTCTTATATCGTGTTAAAACAATTAAGTATCGTTTAAAGTCTATATGGCCTCAAAAAATCTTTGATTCAAATATAAATCGTGAAATTTGTTTATTAACCTTCCTTTTAAATTATCTCTTAATTAATTTTGAATATTCATTTTTTTCTTCCTTTATAACTTTGAATATTTTTGTTTATTTTTATGTTCTAACAAATGATTCACTAGCTAACAAAAAGCTAAGATCATTGACTTTGTTTTTAATCATATTAGGAATAATTCATTCAATTTTTGTTTTCCTTATTTTTCAGATATTTCGACCTGAAAAATGGCAGACGTCGCCACTGAATCTCATAAAGGTTTGTTCATTTTAGTTATTTTATGAAAGGCAATGTCCTTTAGAAGAGAGCAATTATAAAATATTTGAGTACAGTATTTATTTTATTAACTAGGTAGAGCCTTGTTTGAAAAGGATGGAATTTTTTCACACAATGCTCAAATAGATTTCAGCCAGTCAATATATCGTTTAAGATAGCAAGTTTGCGAGATATGTTTGCGCTTAAGATTGAGCAAAATTGCACCCCCTGGAGTCGAACCAGGACCTCCACGCTTTCGCAGCGGGTGGACTACCCTTATCCTAGGGCGCCGGGTTAATAAGCACATCTCGCATCCGCCTATTATACTAATGAAATTAAAATTTCATTGACTAGAGAAAGATTTAAAAAACTGCATAGTTTTTAACTTATACGTATGTCAATAGTGGAATATCAATTTAGAAAGAAAATAAAATAAATTTTATTATTTTTTTTGTCTGGTTTTATATTTGAGTTCCGCTTCCCGTACATCGTATTTATTTTGGTTCAAGAGTGACCATCACTCCTCTAAGGTCATCAACCCTCTAAGGTCGAGGCAAATAAAACACATGTCCTAATGAAGGCCTGAAGAATTGGCCGAAACGTTGACATAGTTGTTCAATAAAGAAAACATTTTTTTTTTCTTTATTTTACTTTGCCTTTATCTCTTCATTATGAATTAGGCATCCAGCCCCTACTCCTCGCAATATATTTATTTTATTTTTTTTCCCCAAAAAGTTTTAGTGGGTCTAAAACTAACATTGGGATATATAATTTTATATGCGGCCCGCTGAGTTATGATGCATTTCCAAAGTGGCCCGCAATATCATTTGGGCCCATCTATTTTACGACAATTATTTCGAAAACATTTTATAACCACATTTTTGTAAATAACATAATTGTAATTATTTGTACAACTAGATTAACAAATATTCGATAGCCATAGGTCCTGAAGATGGGAGCGACGCGTTTCCGAAACGTCGACGAAATAATAAAAGTTTTTTATTTCTGCTCATTGCGTTCCTTATTCAACTAAAATAACTAATTCAAAAATTTGGAAAAATCAATATGAAGAAATAACCCCTTTTAGAGACTACCAACAATGATGGCTTGTTGAGATGGTTGCCTAAATGCACACTTTTAATGCTTTCTCCAAAATAATTATTATTAGGGCCATAGCCAGGAGAGGGGAGGGGGGGTATTTATTCCTTGGAGATTGTCCTTCTATTTTTAGTTCGAAGGCCCTTTGCCCTAGTTTAAAAAAAAAAAAACTTGAGAGGTATAAATATATTTTATCAAATATAGGTAGCAACTGTTAAGCTAACAGTACGAAAAATATCATATTTCAATTATTTTATTTCATTGTGATCCCATTACCTGCATTGCAGCATTTGTGTTTTGTTTTTACGACAAAAAAAAAACGAAAGGAAACGAAGCCGGTCTCTTATTTCTCCTTTTGAGCTTTGAAGCGACCAGACTTGAAAGGATTAATAATTTAACGCCGGTATCAATGACCTCGTGATGTTGAATCAAATCTGACCGTGACAATAGGTGCCATCTAAGGAAAAAAGGACAAAGCGCGCGCGCGCATGTGCAAGTGCATTATCTAAATTTAATTTTTAATTAAACCATGGCAAATGAATTTTCAACTTTAAATTTCAAACATGATTAGATAATTTGTTGATTGAATGATGCGATGACACGATTTACATGAAATTAGATTAATTACCTTTTGTATACAGAAATAGAAAATAAAAGGGTTGCTCAATTCATATTCTATATTTGAAATTATTTTCTCATTATTCAAGAAGATAAATCAAAACCTCTTATCTAGTTTAGCAAAATATTAATAATAATATCAATTTTCGTGACCTATACCTTGTATTTTTTGAGGTTCCTGAAAACCGAGCCTCAGTTTATGATTTAGATGAGGAAACTTTCATATTGTTATTAATCAATAAAATTTTCCGGCTAATGGGGTTTATTTAACTAGACTCTCCAGAGATTGCGAAATCGCGGTATGAGGGTGATTCTACGGGCAAATAGATACACTGAAATAACCGACATGTTGAATGCGCTGCAATTGTTGTCCG
The DNA here is from genome assembly GCA_023213315.1 of Euborellia annulipes. NCBI lineage: Eukaryota > Metazoa > Arthropoda > Insecta > Dermaptera > Anisolabididae > Euborellia > Euborellia annulipes. Next base: position 28,699 of record JAKCPI010007679.1, read on the forward strand.
TAGACTCTACCTAACATCTATGGAGTTTATTTGAACCGTGTTATTCAATGGTGTGTCAAAGACCAAAAAATTCAAAATTGAGTTAAGCATGGAATATTGTTTCAAATGCTTTAATTAATAGTATTTTTTATGAAATATGTCCTAAAAAAATTTATTTTTAATGTAAAAGCATAAAATTATTTTTACAATATTTCAATGCAGGATTTTACATTTTTCAATAATGATTTATGTACTTAACATGTTGTTTCGTAATACTTAATTTGAAAAGAACAATTTTTCATTTATGCTTCAAGGGCAAGACATCGTAAACAACTATACGTTTGAGATATATTGTTGCGTTTATGCCCTAAGTATTTTCAATTATGAACACCGGCATCGCTATTGTTTAGAGGTATTTAATATAAACTCAAGAAAATATTAATTTTATTTATTTCAAATTTATATATTCAATACACTATTACTATATTCCATTTGTTGAAATTTAATACAAGTATTTCATAACCTACAAAAATTATAATTCATTTTTTAATTTCTTTTAGCCTAATTCTATAATGTTTTCTATCTTTTTCTATGAACTATATATATAATTTTCCAATTAACAATAAATTAATATCGTTTAATTGAGTTTTAACCAGTGTGATTTTAACAACCAATAAAAAGTTATTTACCAAATAATATTATATATATTTTTTCCCCTTAAATAAACAAAAATCATTTTTTTTTTTTTTGAAAAATGAGAAAATTTTCTCTGAATTCGTAGACGTCAAAATTTAATTTTTTGATATTATTCCTGATAATGAAAATGAAGATGAGGATGAGGGTCAGTGCGATTTCGAAAAGACAACAAAACAAATAATATTAGGTTAGGTTAGGTTGAAGTGGCCGTAATATTAAGTCTATTTCATTATTATAACTTTGATTTACTGTTTCCAAGCTATTTATTCAGAAATTAATTGATGAGAAAATTTTGATATCACTTTGTATTTAATTTTAAAATATTAATACTATTTAAAATTGATGAATGTGATTTTGATAAAAAGTTTCTATGCTACTAGTATTAAATATAAAGAGACTTTGAAGCATTTTTGCAAATATAATTGGACTTAGAGAATTTTTCAATCATGGGTCAATGGACTTTGAAGCATTTTTTACAAATATATATCGCACATAGAGAATTTTGTAAAAATAATTTTTTATATTTTATTTTTTTCCTCTAAATTAGTCATATTTTTAGAGATAATTTATGAATATCTGCCATAATTACAGTATTTACTTGCACAATTGACAAAAAAAATGATATATAATCTAATAAAAACAATTTAAATCAGAAAAACTTTAATGTTGATTTTCTCAAAACTCGATATTTGGTCTTTGACACACCATTGAATAACAGGGTTCATTTATAAACTAGCTCATAATTTAATGCCGGAATAATTTGGAGAATATCTTATCCAGAGGATTCACAAATACTACAACTAGACAAACATCCCTGGAACTACTCTGGCTCGTAGAGCTAAGGGCCTTTTTTTAGGGGCGGGTTGGAATACAACAGGCCTAGTTCTATAAGAAATTCAGGTACAATTGCGCATTTTAAGGCCAAACTAAAACTGTATATCAGGGAGAACTGAATCTTATGTCTATTATTTTGTTTGTTTATGACTCTAAATGAATGTATGAATGGTAAAATATGTCTGTATATTAGGATTACCCAAGAAGAACAATAAAGATATTATTATTAATACAACATTTAGGAGATGATGAAAAGGATGCAGCCAGCAATAAAACAAAATTTCAATTTTCTCTGCCGACGTTTCGAACGCTCATCATCAGGACATATGGTCAATAAAATGAAATTTATTCATATATAAGACAGAGAAAATCATCAGCCAAGTGTTATTAATACATTTTGACCACTCATTTTCGTCTTATTCAAGTGTACAATTCAGATTCAATCATAAAGAGTCTGGAACATGACAAATGCCTAAAATAAGGGACCGAAACGTTCCTTGTATCAACAAATTATAATTTATTTGCCAGAAGATTTAAAACAAAGTATTGTCCAATATTGTTCATTTATGGTCATGTTAGAAAGAGAGTAAAGTAAATGATTAATACATCAAATTTTTGAAAGATTTTGAAAAGTATCTGAAGATGTGTTTATTCCACAGAGAGGCTATTATCATCCAAAAGATTTACAAGAAGACCATTAAGCAAACCATCATTTTGAAACGATATAAGAAATGCATTTCTTATGGCGAAAGTGGATCATCTTTGTATGTGGGGCATTTGGTAAATTTAAAATTAACGTATAAATAAATTGGAGCAAAGAAAAGAAATTTCACTACTTTTTTTTTTATAATAAACCTCGACTCTCTTTTCAAAAAAATTATTATCTATACTTTTTTATTTGATCTTATTTGTATATTTTTATTCCACCCTCTTAATAGAGCAATTTTGGGACTTTCTAAGGATTTCTTTTAAAGAAGGAGGCAATCGAGTGTTGAAATGAAATAGATGCAACTCTTGATGTATCCATCCTTTGAAAGATTAACTCTCTCTCCCTGTCTGTGCTCTTAATTGCTGTTTGGGGTGAAACAAAAGCCAGAAGACAAGTAAAACCAAATGAAGCGACAGGTGGAACAAACGAACAAACAACCGAACAAAATTGATTTAGTCTCCTTCATTCACCTGAGGCAAAAGGATTTAACTCAGTCAAAGGAGGAAAATTCAATTAAATTATTCCTTTATTTGTTAAAAATACTCGGCGAAAATTATTTTTAATTACCGTAAGCCAATTATAAGAGACTCTTCCTCCTTCCTGTTACTTCCGAAAGTAGTCACAATATATAATTATTAAGGAGCGATGTCAACGCACAAAGTGACTAACAAGGGGACGGCCAAGTGAGTATATCACGGATTCGTTTGAAAAAATTGAGGTGATACTTTGAGCCAAAAAAATGTTGACGTGTTTCGGCGTTTTACTCCATAGAGCCCCGATTGGCTAAAAAAATAAATAAATACCGAAACAATTTTCGCGCTTTCAAGTAGTTTCTGTTTGAAACATTACGTAACAGTCGGCTGTGGCTAGGCTGGTAGCGTCGCCGACTGGTAAGTATGTGGTCCCGGGTTCAAACGACGGAGTATATAATTTTTTTTTTTTTTAATCTTTTTATGTTATTGTAACAAACAATATATTTAAAACTGTTTCATATTATTTTTTTTTTCATATTTTATTTTTTTTAATAATTGAATTTTAAAATTTTTTTAAATATCTTTTATAAACTGCGCTAATTTTCGCCTACTTATTTGTTTTGCATGTTTTTATGACTTATATATATCACCCTATTTCGTGTGAGGTAAATGTACAAGTAAATTAAAAAAGTAAGTTATCTATATTCGCTTGACTGTACCTAATTTTTTTTTATCAAATATAAGCAAATAAATTTTTTTATTAATTTCATGTATTTATTTAATTAATGGATTATTTTATGCCTTCCTTATTTCTTCATATATTTAAATACTGTGATAAATGATATTTTCTTCATGTATTTAAATTAAATTTTAATTTTAAGGTAATAAATAAACTCGAAAAACAATTTTAACAAAATTTTAAAATTTAATTACTAAAAAAAAATAATATGAAACAGTTTTAAATATATTGTTTGTTACAATAACATAAAAAGATTTAAAAAAAAAAATTTATACTCCGTCGTTTGAACCCGGGACCACATACTTACCAGTCGGCGACGCTACCAGCCTAGCCACAGCTGACTGTTACGTAATGTTTCAAACAGAAACTACTTGAAAGCGCGAAAATTGTTTCGGTATTTATTTATTTTTTTTTGGCCAATCGGGGCTCTATGGAGTAAAACGCCGAAACACGTCAACATTTTTTTGGCTCAAAGTATCACCTCAATTTTTTTCAAACGAATCCGTGATATACTCACTTGGCCGTCCCCTTGTAAGTATATAAGCCTCTTATAACGCCGGTGTTCTAGGGAAATAAATACAAAAGAAACTTCCGCGTTATGCTGGGAATTTTTTTCTTAATTTTGATACTAATAATATCCCAACAATATTTTAACCATCTAACGCTAAATTATTTTACTAACTTCCTTTTTGTATCGATTTGTTATGATTTCGATGGAATTAAGGGCTTTTGATTCTAAAAAGTAAGTTGAGATTAAAGAAATGCTGCCTGCAATGATAAGAAAATTTAAATATTTTCTTCTGTTTATAAATTTCACCTCTTTGATTTTAATATACTCTCAGTAATAAAATATATCTTGAAAATCTGATGTGATAGAACATAACACAATTTTCAAATACCGAAGATAAGATAAAGTTCTGTGCGGTGTCACACCAGATATATGACTCTTTAAAATTTGATTGATTATTATTGGGCTTCCCAACCGACATCCCTTGACTTTTTAAGTTTATCAATATTGACAATGCCTAATTACTTGAGCACACTTTAAACTTGTTTCTTTGTTTGTTTTTAAAATTTTTTCTTTCTTCAATTCACAGATTCTTGAATGTTTGTTTTGAATTATTATTTAATTACAATCTCAGACAATCAATAAATCGCCGAATATATGACTTCTCCAATATTAAATTAACCTAGGCAAAGGCTCAGTGCATTTTTCCAATAAAAATGACATTAGTAGTTGGGAAAATTGATTTCCCTTTAATATGGTCAAGGACAAAAAGACCCTTCATGAAATCAGAGAAGAAAGGAAGGAAGGAATCCTTATGATTAAGCCAATATTGGATAACTTTTCAAGGATTTAATTTCAGAAAATATTCTGACTTGTTTGTTAAGAAAGAAAACAATCTCATTACTAAACTTCATAAAAATTAAAAAAACAAAAATAAAAATGACACCCTTATTATAATTCAAAAATTGATTTTTTGATATAATCTCGAAAATTCAAAAAACCGAACCCCAGGTAGTTCGGATCTCACTCGATTTACATTTATTATTAATATACGTATTAATATCCCTTGAGAGGGGATATTGGACTCTTGACTTTATTTATTTATAACTCCACCGCTTGATTGACTAGAACTCTGTCAAATATCACCTCCGGTATAAATGAAATTTTAGGTATATATCAAAATAAAACAGTATTAGATGCCTCTCCTAACTAAAAGCTTCTATATACCTTTTCAAAATCAAATTTCGACTAACCAAAATCAATTTCGAAATAAACACTTAAATTTAAAGTTGAAAAAGACCTTAAATCCCAAAATTTATTAGAAATATACAGTATATTGTACGTATATTAGAAAAAAATTTTTATTTTTACTTTAATTTTATTTAGTCTTTTATAACTTTACAGTTACATTTTAGATATAAATGTTAATTATCATTTTGAAATTGTTTATTCTCAATTTGATTATGTTTTTAATCCAAATTTGAACTTGAAAAGGTATCTGGTTGCCTACGCTTCCTTTTGAAGGCTAAACATAGAACAATCACGTGTCATTCTACTTTTGAGTGGTTTAATGGTTAGGCCTGTTTTTGGGTTTAGAATATGTTTGAAATTCGCACAAAATGGGATAAATTGGAGATTTAAACATGACAGCGTAATCGGCTTTGAAATGGCAGATTAATTGTTAATCTGATAATCGGCTTGAACTTTTTAACATGTAGTGTTTGTTGAAACAATTTTTTAAATCTAATATGGGAATCCTAATTATCGAAAAATATATAATTAATTGAGTGATTAAAAACTTTTCAAAAACATGGACACCTTTTTAGTCACAACTCATTTTTATGCCAGTCACTCTGAGCAAAGGTCTTTCAAAAATAATTTAGAAAAATATAAAGAGGTGATCTCTCCTTAAATCAAATCCTCATTCCGAAAAAACTGACCAAATGGCATAAAAAATCCTTCAAACTTATTTTTTTATACAAGTTTTCAATAAAAATTTTCTTAAAAAATTTCGTCATCGAATTTTTGACCTGATCGCAATACTTTCTCATTATAAATTACATATATAGGTAAGAGAAAATAAAAATTAAAAATGTAAAGAAAGAAGGAAGGGGTTTTTTTCTACCACTCTTGAGGTTAATAATACTTTAGAGACAATGCCACAGAACCTTTTGGTTTTTTTCTATTCAGTATTTTAATTTTAGAATTTTGAAAATCCAAATTCATGTGACAAAAGTAAAAAATTTTATTTTTTCTTATAGATTTTTACGAACATGGTTTTTCCAAATATTTTATCCAATAGATAAAATATTCTCCCATGAATGTGCAACCCAACTTTAATACGAGGCGTTAAAAAGTAAAAAAAAAAAAAAAAAAAAACTCAGGAAGCGAGATAATAATATTTTCCATTAGGCTGTGCACCACCCCAACCGCAGTGTTTCCCAATGAACCGCTGCTGCTCACAAACGTGTGTTTGTGCATTAATTAGCATTAGCAGAGATCTCGGCTAGCTCCCTCGCCTCTCTCTGACTTTGAGGGACTTTCTATAAAAAAATGGAATTATATTCATGTGGTTGAAACGAAGAGTAAAAAGCTCCAGTCAATTTTTGTACTCCCATAATTAATTATCTCGTTATTTTTTTCTATCTTTCCCATTTTTTAAAAAAAATAACATTATTGAATAAAGTCAGAAAGAGATTGTTAACACAGATTCTAATTAACCTCTTTTCAAATAAATCTCCAGAGAAAAATTAAGTGGCTTTATTTGTTTAAAAAAAAATTCTCCCCCATTTATTCTCATTAATCTTAAACTGCACTTTGAAAATGAGAAGATTAATTCTAGCTAATAAAATATTTAAATGGATAGAGATTTAATGAATTGAAATTTATTTTCGTAATAATCCATTTAAAAGCAACAAAAAAAAAATATTTTTCAAATAAAATAAAGATCTCTTGCATGAATTTTCTAACAGAAATCCTATTCTATTTTCTGTAGAGGAATATTTTCGTTGTACTCCTACCTCTATCTAGGGTATCTTCTTGTCCCCCTTTTCTTGAATCCTCTCCAGATGTGTGGCCCATTTAGAACGAACAAGACTCTGTGTGCCAAAATCTTGAGTGCGAGTATGAGACCTGACGAACACAGGAACAGACAATTTCTCTGAGACGAATGTGGTGTCCAGAGTGTAGCTTGCCTATTTAAAACCACAGACAAAGTATCTCTACGAAATTGAAAATGTCTACTGGATCTTAGGATGGAAGCTTCTTTGACGTCAGACAATATACTTGCCATAGCCTCCTTCTTTTGTGGAATATTCATCCAATATCTTTGAAGAGATAAGTTGGGTTCTGCTAGTTCGTAGAATTGCTTATTTGGTTTTCTTCTAGATCTAATCTTCTGATGTGTCTACAGAACAATGTCAGTATTCTCAGCCTGTTCCAAGGCTCCAAGAAGTTTTTTTGATTAGGAGATTCGCTCCACAGCTGTTTTATTTTATTCCTTACTTTTGAATTCAAAAATTCGCTGATCGTATGTAGTCTGATTTCGCTGAAAGGCTCTAGACCAATAAAAGGTGTTTCCAATCCCTTTGTTCCTTGCTTTATACCTTAGATCGAAATGATCCAAACTATGAATGAATAAATCAATAAATTGGTTTATTTTTAATTGTTATCTTAATAGTCAACAATCAAAATTTATAAAAATTGATGTTCGCGTCCAACCTTGAATATGTAAAGTATACAAAACAAAATAAAGAGCTCAAATTATCAAAAGTGATGATTCAGAATAATTACATATTTGATGAGGAAAAAATCAGAAAATAAAAACAACCTTGAGTTTTGATTGACTGGTTATTGTAGTTCAACGGATTTATTTTTTCTTTGAAAGAAATGAATCATTATTTATCCTATTTGATGAATCACTAATTAATTTTCGTATCTAACTGAAGACATTTTAAATAAATTTAAAATATTAATGAATCATAGATTATATAATTTTATATTTATTAAATCAAGTAACCGAAAACAATAGGGGTGCTTAAGAAAAGGTATGCTGATCGGCAGATCAGTGGTTCGACTTCCCTTAATAATGAATGAGATTAATTAAATCTGGATTTATTTTATAAAGTTTGAAACTTGTACGTTTTTAACGAAAAACTTGTGATCGGAATTGGACGTGAAGTTTGTTCCAGGCCTAGAGGTTATTAGGGCTCAGTTTCAAATGTTTTGATCCAGAGGAAGCTGAGAAAACAGAGGGAAATTAATCGCTTTCTGCGGGCCGTTATCAACGAACCGTTCTATTTAATGATTATGAATTTTAGACTATTTTTAATTAGAAAAGATTTAAAATTTCAAAATTAGATAAATTGAAATAAACTAAACTTCACATTCCAAAGCCTTCTTGATTCCCTTGATTTGGGGCCGTATTGAAAATAACAGATGAAATTCGAAAGGTTGAAATAGAGTGGTAATCAACAAAAGTAATGAATAATAAAATAAGGTAGGTAGATCGCTTACAATTGATTATTTTCTACTCTTTATCACAAAATTCAGTTGAATGCAGAAATAATGTAAGGCCAAGAGATGGTTACATGCTAAACACAGCCTCCTTTTTTCTTCCAAAAAGCCATTTCTTGAGATTTTTTGAGTTGAGTTATTGAATTCAGCGAGTGATGTATCTCAAAGCATTTGTGTGATATTAATTAATAGGCTATAAATTGTTGTTGAATAAGCTCGTCAAAAAAATCTCCCTCTATCTACTTCTGCTCTGCAATAATATTTTTTGGTATGAGAACTCGAAACTTTAAAGAGTCTTTATAAGAATAATAATAATATTAAAAGAACGCACGAAACGTTTTTTATTTCATCAGCTTCTGCTCATTTTCTTGAGATCTTCTGATTCTAATTAAATTGCGATTTCAAATCTGTACTTAAACAAAATTTTGGCAATCCTTTATTTAGTGCTCTAATATACTGTATAAAAAAATATTCCCAAAAGAAAAAATCCAAAATGGAGTATATTATATTAGCTATGAAACTGTTGTCTAGTCCCAAGTGACAACTCTCCATGACTTGGTCATGGACAGTGCTGGCTGGTAGGCCTGGCGACGACGACGGTCAAGGGACGGACCCCTGCAGGGGTGCAGACAGGGGTCGTGGTGTTGGTTGGAAACACAAGGGGGGGACGTGGCAGGGGGGTTGGAAGGGTGCCTGGCGTCGTCGCGGTATTGAACGGGCGCGGCGCTGCTGGCTCTGTTCCTACGGCTGCTGGTAGTCGCCATCCATCCACCAAGTCCACCGGACGAATAAAACGACCACCCACCAACTTTAGATGAGAGTGCGCCCACCCTTAATCAGTCACTTTTAATCGCTCATCATCTCCTCTCTAACCCTTCAATTAGATAGCTTTCAATTCAATTGAACCAAATTCCATATCTACCAAAATGTTAGTCTCGTTAGTCCGTGATTCCGTGCTGCAATGTTTCTGCCATGCTTGCCGCGCCCCGGCATCTGTCGGTTTCCCTGTAGCCGGTAAGTTTCAATCTCTCATCATAATAAATGAATTTATTCAAAATATAAAGGATTTTAAAAAAAATTTCCTTTTCTCAATTATTCAACAGCACATAGAAGGCCTGCAAATCCGCCTGTTAAAAAACCCAAGAGCAAAGCCCGTGTGGGGCCTAAACAACAGAAAAAGGTCAAATTTATCAGTAAGTAGACGAAAATTTCGAAAAATTTTATAATTTATTCATGTGTATGTGAAATTTTGTGGGTGTGTATGTGTGATTAGAAAGAGACCGAAAACCCATGAGTCAGACTTCGGCATTGCGCCGTCGCTAGTCCGTCCCGTCCCCCTTTTCCCCCAAGCTCCCCATTTTGCCCAGAAATGAAAGTGAAATTTAGGGGGGGGAGAGCAATGACGTCATAGTGTCTGGCTGAGACGGGCCGGCGCCGACGCTATGGGTCGATACGGCTACCAGGCAGCCGCCACAGCAACAGGGAACCCCCGAACTCCCCTTTCCCGTTTCCTAGTTTTTTTTTTTTCTTTTTGGGGGGACGGCTCCAAGGGGGAGGCGCTGATTCATTCCCATGTCGCCGTCGCCGACCGGCCGACGCCTGTCTATCTCCAAGTCTGCCGCCAGCCAAACTATCATTCTTTATCGAAATTAGCATCTCTGATGACCTCAGGGTTGTTTGTTTCCTTGTTTCCAATCAAGGATCATTTGTTCCGATTGATTTTTGTTTATTTAAATCAATTGTTATTTTCCATCATCATGTTTGATTAATTCATGTTTTGAATTGGCAAGAAGAACAGAACATACTTAATTTTTTTTTTTTATTTAGTGATTTTTTATACTGACAGAATTGACCGAAAATAAATATTTCCTATCCAACTGCTATCTTTATGAAATAAATGCACGCTCATATAGGTGTTTCAAATTTTATTTGATGAAAATTTTCTTTAGAAATGGCGGGATTATTTAATCAAATACATCCACAATGATGGTGTAAAGTTTTTTCTTTGTTCTTGACTTAAAATTTTAATCATGTGATAAATCATTACAGTTTAAATGATTTAACTTTTCTAAAAAGATTATATACCGTGTATAAAAAAGAAGAAAATAATAGAGGGATGGAGTTATCAGCCTAATTGGAATCCTCGAGGTTCAATAAAACTCCCAGAATAAGACGTTTCAACTTGAATTTATTTGGCCATCTTCAGTTATTGGAAATTATACAATATTGCAAAGCGCACATGTGATTGAACCAGGATTTATCAATAATAAAGTTAACATGGTTCCTGTGGCCAAGATCAGGAACCATATAATTTTGTATGAAGCAAATAAAATTTATTATTGACAAATCCTGGTTCAATCACAGGTGCGCTTTGAAATATTGTATAATTTCCAATACCTGAAGATGGCTATAAATTCAGGCCGAAACGTTTTATTCTGGGAGATTTATTGAACTTCGAGGATTCCAATTTGGCTGATATCTCCATCCCTCTATTATAATCACGCCACAACTTCAAATAAAAGAAGAAAATATCAGGATGTAAATCCAAGGCCCCTCGCACAGCCTGGCAGTTTTTGAATACCACTTTAGTAATTATTGAATTGTTTAAATGGCTTCAAAACCAGAAAGAGAAAGTTCGAATCTATGATATACCCGATCTCCAAAAATTGAGGCTCAAATACGTGATGCAGAACAGAAGAAAATTGTTTCATCGATTAATATCTTTTAATTCCCCGAGTTTACCTTTTGTAGATCGCGAGGAAAAAGATTTATATTTTTCTCTAATTCCAATTACAGCTGCTTACCTTTTAAATCGTCCTTTGTATTTATTTCCCTTAGCAGCGTAATTACACGAGACTGTGCCCTTAAATCTTCCAATTAACGCCTGTTTAATGATAGTGATCTTAATGGTGAAATGCAAAATACCAAGAGATGATTATCTCTTTAGTAACATTGAAATTGTTATGCATATATCATTCCTAAAATGGATCTGATAATTTATCCCTCAAATTGTGCTCAAGGGAATTAAAAAAATAATAAGCTTGTGTTTTTGAGCCCTGTCGATATTTATTCAAATTTATTGCTAGCTAAGAACTACTCCCAGAGTCTACATACCCATAAAAAAAAATTCATATCCAGGCTATGCAGGCATTGTGATTCAAGAAAATAAATTTTTTTTATTACAAAAATTCTTTATATAAAAATATTTAACGAGTGGGTTCGTCGGATCGATATCCACCAAAATTTGGCAAAATATACTGTTACATTTAAATTCCGCGATATATAGAAATTGATCAGGGTTGCAGACAGAGGGGGATAAATCCCCGGAGCCCGGCCCGATTAAACTTCAACCATAATTTCCAAATTAAATTATTATCAATCGATTGCTACAAATCTAAATGTTTCTAGAGAGAAAAATATTTGCATTAAAATTTCCTCTGAAGGAACTCAGTCTCTTTAAGTTTTTAATTGGCTTATGAAAAAAAAATTTCTTAAATATTTTTTCCCTCTGAACTGGACATACTCGAATTTAAAATTTAGACTTTTTTTGAAGGGGTGGAGAGGGTCCCACTTACAACTTTTAGTTTTAAGAAATATTGAAATACCCCACACTCTCTAGAATTTTGATACTCTATATTTATTAACATTTTTTTAAAAATTAATATCACTTTGATTGATATTGATTTCAAGTCATCATCCCCTCTTGAAATAAATGTTTGATGATGGTGTGTGAAGGGCGATTCTATAGTAGAGAGAGAGAGAAGCTCTAGCCTTGTTTGCTATGTTTGTTCTCAATTGTGTCGTTTTTGTGAAGAAAATTCGACTATTGTCATAATAGTGTGGGAAAGTAAAAAAGCTTTAGCGTTTGTGCATTTTGCATCCTCAAGTTTACTAATTGAAATTATAATTTATTTTTACTGTAGTTTTCATACAGCCTTCGCTCAATTTAATTGTTTCCTCATGCCCCCAATGATTTTAACTATTGTTTACTTGAATAAGAATGCCTGGATCCCAAATATATATTATTAATGTTATGGTTAGCGTAAAATTCTTATATGGGGATTATTACAAGAAAATTATTTTCGTCCCGAAATTCCTCTAATTTTTTGATTTATTAGTTGCTGAAGTTACTTAGGATTTCTCCGAGAGGAAATATATAGAAAAATATTTATGTATTCTTTGCATAATAATTTTTTTTTTTTTTTTTAATTATCGGCTGCGGCAGAAGCCATCCAGCCCTATTTTTATTAACATTATAATTTCCTTCTCACAATTAAGAAAAAAGCGAGCCCTCGGGCTTGGTGTAGTTGGTAGCGCGCCTGCCTTGTATACCAAGGGTCGTGGGTTCGGATCCCAGGAGTTGCATTTGGATACCAAATGACAAATAAGAATGTCTGGACCCCCCCAATTGATATATTTACAAATAACGGGTATCTTTTAAAGTCTTAAATGGCTTAAGTTGCCGAAAAGGCTGTGTGTATGCGTGTGTGAATGGAAAAAAGTGTGTTAAAAAAAAAATAAAAAAGCGAGGAGGGGTCTGGGGGAGGGGAGGGAGTTCATGAGTTTTTGCGACCGGGAAGGAACAGGCCGGCCCGTTGCACGGTCCGACGCCTGTTGAAAGTATAAAAGGGAAGAGACTGACATGCAAAGAACAGAAGTTCTGCCAGTCCCAGCTAGAGCAGCTCGTGGTCGCCATCCACGTACCCACAAGATGTGGGCCCCTGAGCAAAATCATGTTAAATATATCTATGACTAGTTAAGTCCGAATCGAGATATATTGAATACTAATATCTTATTCAAATATATAAATCGCGAAAAAAATATTCAACTAGAATTTTTAAGATTATATATATTTAACAAAATAAAAATACCTCATCTCCCATCTTTACTCCTAATCAAGACGTTTTTAACGCTAAAAATCTCCAAACATTTGAAAAAGAAAATTAGGATTCTGAATTAATTATTACCTACAATGCAATAAATTCATTATTTCTTTCGAGAAATATTCATATTGGATTTTATTTTATTGCCTTTTCCATTATTCACAAATGAAAGAAAAACATTCCGTATAAACTGAATATAGATTAGGAAAGAAGTTGCTTGGTTAGTAATAAAAAGTATTTATAAAGTGGAGAGATAAGACAGAAAGCTGGAGGACAGACGACTTGACTGCATCTTAAAAAAAGTAAAAAGACGACATCGAAAAATAATATTATTTTGTAAACTGGTCGAATGACTCATTTTAGAATCTCTTGGCATCTCACTTTGGAGATAAGTGATTTAATATTTAGTTGATAATTTTTTTTTAATTTTCAACGCAATAAGCGCATATTATTTCTTCTTCAAATAATGTTATTCATTCATTATCTGATAATATTGCATTGCTTGTTGAAAGGCAAATAAGAATCGACTTTTCTAATTTCAAATAACTTTATTTATTGAGGACGATAAGGAGAAACTTTATTTATTTATTTATTTAAGGTCTTATTCGGTATCTGAGGCCATATATGACCATTTACACCAAAACATCTTAGAACTTGAGCCTTCCATAACCTAAAAAGCGAAATTTGCCAGTAAGTTGCTAACTTCACAAAAATCCTTATACCTCAGATAGCTAATTATATGTGAAAAAATCATTTTTTTAAACTCGAAGATAGTGTAGCAAACGAATTTTTTTTTATTCATAAAAAATTTTCTTAATGGAATTTTTTTTAATCAGTAATTAAAGAAGTGTGGTGTGATGATAAATTTTTGTTAACCTAGAAAATTGCATAAAAAATATCTTTGACCGGATAATTTTAAATTTAATTATAAGCTTATATGCTGTATATTAAAGTCTTATACTATATCAAAATAAATTGTTTTAAAGAGTAAACGCAGTGAAAGTCCAAAAACAAATGGGTGCCAGTAAACAAGCTTTTTGATTGGCTGAAGAAGGCTCGATCTTAGCAATAATAGTCGAACCTCTTTTGCTCCTGCTCTTTCCCAAAAGGCCCCCCCAGGGAGCTGAGCACATTAACGAGAAGCTATTTGGGTTGCCTAACTCTAAGGCATGCTTTTTATTCAAAGCATCCCCGCAGCCCCTTTTCTTATTCTCCCAATAACAACAACTACTATTTATGGATTATTTATTTATTTTCTTATTTCAAGAGGGAGGCATTTCATTATGTATTCTCAAGGCAGAGGCCTTGCTTCCCCTTATCAAGTATTTCTTTAACGAAGACCTTCAAACCAATTTTAAAATAAACTAAACCTGATCTCTAATTTCTCACGCGATGAGCTCGCTGGTTAAGTCAAAAGGATTTATTTGGAACCGACAATTATAATATGTAGGTATATATAGGAAATGTAAATTGTAAATGTAATATGTAAATTTTATTGGCGGTGTCCCAAGAACAGAACTTGAACCCTTGGATATTGCAATTTTCCCAAGAAATTTACTTTAATTTGGCCTATCTATTAAAATAGTGAAGATCGTCGTTATTTAGGCTATAAGATTTTGATAAATGATTGTAATAAAAACTTCATAAATATAATTGCGTCATATCCACCAGATGCTGAAGAAATGCACTTTTGTGGAATCTTTTTTTATTTTATTGTATGTAAGGTCTTTTTGGGCATCAGAGGCCATTTAGACCCCTTCCTTATTTTTTTCTATTAATTAAATTATTTCTTGAAATAGTCCCAGCTATCAATTTTGCAAGGATATGGAAGATACTTGGAAAAAATTTTCCTCAGATGTTGCAGGATATTGAAAAGAAAAAGTTGTTATCTTTTTCTTTTCAATATCCTGCAACATCTGAGGCAAATTTTTCCCAAGTATCTTCCATATCCTTGCAAAATTAAATTATTGTCGCATGACCCTCTAGTTATAACATTAGAGGCAAAATCTCTACCACTGTGCTACGGCTCAGGAATGTATTTCTTACTCAACTTATATGAAAATATTTTAAATTTTTATTAGAAAATATATAAATGTGGACATTAATAATTTCATAATAGGAATTTTGAAAAAATTACCCCTTGAAAAATTTATATAAAACACTTAATTGTCCTGATGAAGGGGTACGAAACGTACAAATAGAATGAATAATAAATATTTTCCTGTCATTTATTGTTGGATGTGTGATTTGATTTAATTGAACGACGTAAGGGTTTTTATATATAAAGCCAATTGGCCTATTTTAAAATATAGGACGAATGACTTCACATTTGTCTTTCGTACATGAACTCTTTCATATATTGATTGAAATTTATACTATAGAACGTTCTCTATGAGTTTTTAGGCGAAGGCCAAATTGAATACTAAAGTACATAAGGGTTGCCAGATCTCCCGGAGTTGGTGAATTTTTATAAATTAAGCGATATAATACACAAAGGGGTGAGAAATCCACCACCGTATGACGACTCATGGAACTCAAATATTTTATTGCCCTTTATGTTGATACTGTAATTTCAAAAAAATGAATAACAAACTTAAAGCTGATTAGAATCATTTGTTTTGCAGAGACGGAGATCCGATGCCAGGAATCTCGTAACGGTGGCGTAGCCTACGAAGTGATCCTCGCTGATCCTGTGGTAGCGTCGCCTCCGCAGCCCGCGGCCCCGCCGGCAAGACGAAGCCCTGATACCATCGTCGCCGAGGATATCGAAGAAAAACTTAGGGCTGCCAAAGTAGAGCAACTTTTTTTTTTACTTTTTTGTAATTGAGGGATAATCCACAGAAGAAAGAGAAACCCTTCTCTAATTATACAACTCAATTAGCACAATATATTCATGGATGTAAACTAGAGGAAGCCAATTAAACTACAGTAGATTCTGATGAAGACCATTAATAGAATTAATTGATTAGTTGTGGGGGTTTGAATGGACCCTTGAAGATAAAGGGTGCATCTGCATTCCTCCTAGCCAATTGTAAGATCGAGGGGTAAACTTTGTAAATTCTTGTCTGGTTGTATTAAAAACACAAAATTCAAAGAAATCAGAATTATTTTCACTTTACTTCATGAAGTAGAATCAATCGAGAAACCAACGGAAAAATAAATAAAATTTCTTGAGTCGAATGGCTGTAGATATTTAATTAGAAGAAAGGGAGGGAAACAGCAGCCAGGTGAAATAAAAAAGCTTTATATTCTGTTGCTGACGTTTCGGGTGCTAGTCACACTCATCCTCAGGGCAAGCAAAATTGTCAGAGTTTAGTACAGGTTGTGAAGTAGAGAATTTTAAATTCATGTTCTTATTAATTTAAAACAGGGGCGATAAAAGGGGGGGGGGGGGGGCCCCCCCCCCCCCCCCCCTTAAAATCGACGATTTGTAAATAATATAAAACTATTTTTCAACCAAACCTTCGATCGACACCGCATCTAAATAGCAACTTGACTTTTTATAACATGTATAAACGGGAAATAAAAATTCAGTACCGCACAACCTGTACTAAACTCTGACAATTTTGCTTGCCCTGAGGATGAGTGCGACTAGCGCTCGAAACGTAGACAACAAAATGTTGAGCTTATTTATTTCACCTGACCTGGCCGCTCTTCCCGGGAAGGCTTCCGTCCCTTTCTTCTAATTAAATAAATAAAAATTTTTTATTACAGACGCAAGAATTTCACACTCGTTGAAATCGTGCTTTGTAGGATTTGCAGATAGAAGCGCAGAGGTTTTAAATTTTATTTTATTTGAAAACTAACGTGTTATATGGTTGATGTCAATTTAGGGTCTTGCTATAATTTTTTAATTACAGACCTGATGATGGTTGTTTTGTTCAACCGAAACCAATAATACTGCACTTGGCCGTCAGTTTTCAAATAAAATTGTTTCTATCTGAAATTCCTACTAAGCCAGCAATCCTCTGATTTCAACGAGTGAAACATTTTTTAATTTGTTTTTGAGTCTCGCACTGTTTATTTAAAAAAATAAATAATATTTCATATATTGAATATTTGCCTATCAAATTTAAAAACAATATTTATTAGCTGAGGTATTTAAAAAAAATCAAGGGGTTTTTTTCAATTCAGTTGGATGTTTGAACAAAATGTTTTTCCAATCTTGTAAAGGTGCGACGACAGAGTCTGGAAGCTGGGCGACTATCAGCTGTTGCTGCCCGATTGTCCCGCATTGAAGCTGTAGCTCGTAAGAAGGACGAAAATACCACACAGTTTATTATGCAGACACGCGAGGCTCTGGCCACCAAGATGGACTCGCACGAAGAGAAGAGGGAAGCATACATCGCTTTCTTGAAGGTATCTTGAAATACTAAATATTAAATTTGTTTGGTGAGTTTTAAGGAAAATTTCTTGTTTTAGGCCAAACTCAAAGACCATCTGGAGTCGGTAGAGAAAACTCGTCTTTCTTTAGATCAGCAAACTGATGAAGTTCGTTCGGCCGTAGAAGAGAAGTTGAAGACTGCGCAGGCGCATAGGGATGAAAATTTGAGGAAGATGGTTGAACGCCTCAAAGAACATGTGAGAATTCCCCTGGCATTTTACCGCCGCATGATTCCATTCAATTTAGAATAGAATAGAAAATAGATTCGATTAGCAAAATTTCATTTCTTTGTTAATTTGAGTAATTTTAAAACAAATTACACTTTTGGGCTAAAAACTCGAACATTTAGAAGGGTTTATTTATTTATTTATTTAAAAATAATTCACCGAACTCTCAAACATCCAAATCATGATCATTTCACAAAATTCACAAACATCACAATCAATAAGCATTTTATTTTAAAAACTTTTTGAAATTTGCATGGAAATGATTGATTGATTGATTGATTTTAGATCCCCCTCCTTTAAAAAAAATTTTAATTTTTTTTTCACCTCAGCAGCAACATGTTTTCGATTTATTTGATGTTTATTATTTGTTTGCTTGGCTTGCTGTGGCTTTGTCCCACTTGGCACCCGGCTTTTTAGGAGGAGCAAGTGGCTCGCAAGCGCGCTTCCATGCAAGAGAAGCTCACCCAACTTGAAACACAACTTGAATCACAAATTCAATCGAAACTCGTTCAGGCTGAAGCACGCAGATCGGAACTTGAAAATATTCAGCGAGAGAAACGACAAGAGCTTGTGAGTCATCCTAAAACGAGGGAAAAATACAATGAAATATTAAAAAATAATTTCTGCCTATCAAAAATTTGTTTAAATATCTTTATTAATGTGATTTTTTCTTTTTTTTAAAATTAATCTCTAAAACAGGAGAGCTTTTTAAAATTATAACTTATCAATGAAATTGAGAAAAAAAAAAAAATTACTATTGCAAAATTAATTTGTGAATTCAGAGAAAAAAGTTGAAAATGAAGAAAAGAAGTTGCAGCTAGGAGTTTCGCTTATTAGCAGGCACTAGGCTGATGTTTCGATCTTGATTAAGACCATCCTCAGAGCTTACAAGCTTTCACAATAAATATATATTAAACATCTCAATTATACAAACATTGTTTGTTGTTCCTATCAATAGATATTGAGATGTTTCCTATACCTATTCTGACAGCTCAGAAGCCCTGAAAATGGTCTTAGCTAAGACCGAAACGTCATTCTTATGGACCTCTAATAAAAGAAATACATTCTAGCTTATATTCTTTTACTTTTTTTTTTTTTTTTTTTCTAAAATACAAATCTATATAGCAAATACAAAATATTTTTCAAATTTCTCTAAATCTCCTTTTACGACAATTTCTTTTTATGAAAATTTTGTATGTAATTCCAATCTGGTTTTGATACTTTCTCCATCAAAAGTATGGAAATGGCCGTATATCCGTATATTTTTCATCATATATTTCATATATATGTTGAGATTAATTTGAAAAGTTATTCTTTAAAAATAAAGAGGCCCAAAAAGACCTTAAAGAATAAATAAAGAGAACAGAGCTTGATTTTTTGGTAAAGACTTAATTATAATTTATGAAATATATTCGAATCAAATTTCCTAATTAAATGTTTGCTGTGTTGAACAGGAA
Organism: Euborellia annulipes; assembly: GCA_023213315.1. Lineage (NCBI taxonomy): Eukaryota > Metazoa > Arthropoda > Insecta > Dermaptera > Anisolabididae > Euborellia > Euborellia annulipes. Next base: position 48,103 of record JAKCPI010007679.1, read on the forward strand.
CGACGAGCGGAGGCTGTCCGACAGAACAAAGAACGCATCCAAGCAGCTGAAACAGCTTCGTCCGGCTAAAAAAAACTCTTCAAGCTGCCATCGTCGCTGAATTTCAGGGCTTACAATTACAACTCTCGATCAGCAACAACTGGCTCCTTGTCCCCGAACAACACTCACCCAGGAACAAAATACACACACACACAAACACAAACGTATACACACACACACAGAAACATAAATTCTGGCCTCCGGTCGATTTTATAAATCTCTCCATTTTTCGGGGCTAAGTGGTCGGTTTTTCGCCTTCACCCTGCCTTTTTCCCCCTGAAGTCCCTTTTAGTCTCGAACTCCTAAAATGTCCTGGAAATTTCAGCGGCGCTCCTTCGGACCACTCAAAAATAAAATTCTTAAAAATACTATCTCTTAAACTACTAACTTCTTTTTCCGCTTTTCAATTGCGCGATTGTGTGAAAAATTTTACATTTAAAAAAAATAATAATAATTAAAAAAAAAAAATACAAAAAAAATAAATAATTAAAAAAAAAAAAATATTAAAATAAATAAATAAAAAGCCAAATTTAAAAAACCAGCACAGCCATCCGCTAGCTTACTGTGATCCATAATATTTCACTTGCTTGGAAATGAAACAAGAAAAAAAAATGACTAAAACAATAATGAAAAAAGTATTAGTAAAAATTTAGTAAATAAGGAAAAAAAAAACAAATCTTTGAAGCTTTTTTGGGTTGAGAGGCTCGTGATACAAAAATAAATAAATTCTCCCTTCTAATAAACAAATTACTTGCCACTTTTCCATTTTCTCTTTGTCAATTCCTCTTACGATTAAATCCGGGGCTAAAAATTTAAAATTCTAATCAACGAATCATATCAAGGGGAAATAATAAAATTTTTGTCTCTTTCCACAACACGGCTATTGTAAATAGCCTCGTTAAAGGGGCAAAAAGAATTCTATAAAACAAAAAAAAAAGATTGAATATATGTGTGATTAGAAAATAGAAGAAAAAAAAAATTATTTTTTTAACTGGATTTCAATCAAACGGAAATAAAATGGCTCAATCAATCGGGAAAAGTCGCAAGTGAAAAAATCCTTTTCGGATAATTTGTGATCGAGTTCTCACCGCTAAATAAGTGCCATAAATTTATAAATATATATTTGTCTAAGCTTTTTGTTCTTGGTTACGTTTCGCGCACAAAAAAAAAGTCTTTAACAAGTGCCATTATCGTAGTTAACCCCTTCTCCCTTCCCTTTTCACCTTTCTCTCTCTATTCATGTTATTTGTGTTACCCTTTTCCCCCTCTTCTCCCTTTTTTTCCCCCAATTCCTTCCTCCCATTAGGGGATCCCGCGTTGGAAATATAATCTATTTTTGCAAACATTTCTGGTCTGGGTGTTATTATTATGCTTCTAAATATTATATCTTAATTATTATAGTATGTTGCCTTGAATTTGTTTCGTTTTGCAAAAAAAAAAAAAAAAATTAAAAAATTTAAAGAAAAAAACCAAAATATAATTGAAAGAAATCGATGAGATGAACAAGAAATAAGAAGAATATTCATTCATGTCAAAATGGAAATGAAAATGTGAAAGAATAAAAATTTCTTGTAGTTCATTTTGTTGTTATTATGTTTTATCCTTGCATTCTAACTCTTATTTCTTTCAGCTACGCGCAAAGCTTTTTAGTTTTGACTTCTTGCCCAGAAATATAATACATTAAAAAATAATTACTGAAACCTGTATGTCTGTATTATGGATTGAGTTCGGTTAGCCGATTTGGGCGTTAAACAAAAAGGCATACAAAGATGGAACAAAAAAATCTATGGATAAGAAAATCTCACTAGGCAAATCGTTTATTAGAGCTGAAGATACTTGATCAAAAAAAATTTGAGACCCAGGGACCAATGAAAGTTTATAAAAATATTGTGAAAGATGTAGATAAATAAAAATCTGGAGATGATATTCAGGCCAATTTATTTGGATCCACTCCACCCGCTATGAGTCTACATTTCGGAGTTCAAACAATTCCTTCTTCAGGACCATACAGGATTAAGAAACAAATTTGCCTTCAATTTTGTCAGAAATTGTAGTTAATTCCGGCCTTTGATCTGCACTAGGGTAATTAACTACAATTTCTAATGACAAAATTAAGGGCCAATTCGTTTCATAATCCCGTATGGTCCTGAAGAAGGAGTTGTTTGAACTCCGAAATGTAGACTCATAGCGAAAGGAGTTCATCCAAATAAAGGCAAATCCTCCAGATTTTTTTTTCTACATCTTTCAAATTTTTTTATAAATCCCTTCACCTGGCTGTCCTCTATCTTCATTTATAAATATAAATTCCTTGGTCAAAATTTCCTAAACTGTCACAATTTATAATCTCTTCTTATTAAGGTAAAGAAATCCTCTTAAGTATTGGTGATCCAGTAAAAAATTTGAATTTAATCAACAAGTTGTATAGGACTATTCATAATTCTTATTTTTAATTCGATATTGATAAATAATATGCGTCTTATAATTTTTTTTTTTTAAATACACTTTTCATATAAGACTGACGATAACCGTTGATTAATTAATATACATATATATTTAGGGTCCAGGATTCTTACTTTGTCTTATTATTACCTAGAATATTCAATATTGAATTGTTGTTCAATATTGTATTGTAGACCTAGTTTGTTTTATTTCGAGATTTTCGGCATTGCTTGGTTAGTTGGAACCGTTTTAACCAAAGGGGTGGGATTGATTCCTTTTATTTTATTTTATAAAGTGACAGAAAATTGCTTAAAATAAAAACTAAATGAAAATTATACCAAGATAAAATTCAAAGAATAGAATATTAAGAGACCGGGTCTAAATGGCCTCCAAAGCCAAAAAAAGAGCTTAAATTAAAAAAATAGATTATTAAAAGATAAAAAATGTAGACAAAATACCTTTTTAATTGTCTGACAGCTCTGACGATCCCCAGTAGTTATAATTATACATAGGCTTGAAATATTAAACTGATTTCACATGAGGTTCAAGTAAAGATCTATTCAACAATCAAGATTTGGAAAATGAGTTAGAATCAACTGCCATCTGGTGAGGATTTTTTGAACTCTTGAACAATGGCGCGCATTTAAAAAGGTTTGCTCTTTTTTTTTTATATAAAAATTTTTTCTCCTGAAATCTCACAATATTAATTTTTGTAAAATACTCATTTCGTATTTTTTAAAATAAAAATTTCATACCTTGGGATAGTTTCGATATCTTTGTTGCCAAATAAGACTTTCGGAGGAATCCAATATTTTTTATCATACTCATACTATAATAAAAAGCAGCGCCTGCGGCAGGGGCATAGCCTCCTGGCAAGTGGTAACTTGCTATTTAAATAATTGGCATTCAAAAATTTCCTTCGCTTGAAAAGGAAGGCTAAGCCAAAGTTCCAATTGAAATATTTTGACTACACTACTGATAGACTGACCATTTTGCGGGACCGACCTTTTGGAAGTCCTCAAATCTCGAAATAGAATTTTTTTATGCGTTTTTACTTTCTCTTAGCTCTCTTTGTATATATAGGGAGAAAGTATTGGATTCATGTCAAAAATTCGATGTCGAGATTTTGATGGATATACACGTTTTAAGGTCCCCTGAATCCAAAAAAGTGGTTTTCGCGACATCGTCTGTCTTGTGAACAAAATATCTCAAGAACGAAAAGAGCTCAAGTTGAAATTTTATATTTAAGTTAGGCACCCTCCTGGGACGTGACACGAAGCTTTTTATCAAAATCGGCCGAAGAGTACTAATACTTTATTGATGCACTTTTTCAGTTTTTTTCAATTTTCTCAAAATTCGCTCCAACTATTTTTTTAAAAATTCAAAAATCAATTATTTTTTAGATTCTCTTTAAAATGTATATTCTCATTTTGCTCATTGAAATCTTCTGAAGACCACTTTACTCTTGTACTCCATGAAAAGATAGGAGAAATGATTGCCATGGTAACAAAATATAAATATTTTCCCATATAAATTTTACATCTTGAAAATTGAATGTACCGTACTGTTTGAAACTAAATACATGTCGACACAAAAAATCTGGTGTGACAAGCACAGAACAGCTTTCGATTAATCTGGTGTGACAAGCACAGAACAACTTTCGATTAATATGGTGTGAATATGGCTATTTAGATAATAGAAAGTAAAAAATTTGATTTGTACTTTTTTCTTTAAATTAAATCTTGAGAGCGCCAGTATATTAACACCTATATGAAAAAAAAATATAGGGGGGGTTTTTTTCCTGGTCGGGAAAAAGAGTGTTCCGAAGGGGGGTTTTTTGGTCGGGTTTGTGCGTTTTTTCTCGTTATGGGGTTCCTCTTGAATGATTGCGGTTTTGTTGGCTGTTTTTCACTCTCTTTCCTCCCTTTGCTAAGAATGTTCAAACATTTATTAATTTTTATTTTTAATTGTTTAATTTTAGTTTGTATTTCTTTTTATAGTATTTTTTAGTGTGGTTGAAATATTTTTTTATTATGTATTTGTTTTTTATTATATTTTATATTATATATTATTTATTGTATTATTTTATTTTTCATATTATTTATTTAGGTTTTTTTTTATTTATATTATTTTTTAAATTTATTTAAAATATAATAATAATAATAATTAGTTTTATATTAAAAAGGGTATTGTAAGGATAAATTATTTATTTATTATATATTAAAAAATATATTTTTAAATTTGAATATAAAATTGAATTAAATATATTTATATGAAAAAATTATTGAAAATATTAAAAAGTTATAATTAATTTTTTCAGGAGTGTTGTTATTTTGAAATTAAATAATAAAAATATATAAATGAATGATGATTTGAAATATATATGATAAAGTGTTGAAGGGGGAAATGGGTTAAATGATTTTATACAGTAGAAGCCCGTTAAAGGAGCGGCTGATAAAGTGGATTATAAAATACGAATAAATCAATACAAAAAGGAAGTTAGTTGAGCGATTATTTTTACAATTGAATATTTTATTTAAACAGCGTTACATGATTAAAACATTGTTGTGTTGATCAGCATCCAATTAAGAAAAACTTTTTAGTCATAACGCGGATGTTTTTTTTGTGTTTATTTCCCTCGGACACCGGCGTTATAACAGGCTTATACTATATATATAAATATTATTTTATTTATATACATATATTTATGTATTTCAAATATATGTGTATAGCTTAGGATTTAAGAAGTGAAAATTATAAATTGTTCATTAGAAATGAATTTAATACAATCTTAGCGGAGCTACAACGTAAACCATACAAAATTTTTTTTTTGTTTTTCATTTTTTTTTTTATATCTTTTTTTAAGTTTTTGAATGAATTATATTAAAGTTTGACCATTACAATAGTTTAATTATAAAGAAACAAACGAAACAAGTGTTTGCTGATTTACAAACGCTTATTCGTTTTTTTTTTTTTTGAAGTTTTTAAAAATTTTTTTTTTTATTTTTTCCATTTTTTTTTCTCAATTGAAAAATCCACAAATTGCGTTTTCTTTTATAATGTATATTTATTAGTTTATAATTAATATTTTTTTGGTTGAAGCGACTTCACTGTCGATCTGTCGATCGAAGTTTTTCCTCGACGGACTCTTGGGAGGCCTCCGAGAGATCCGTGGCCTTAAAAAAAAGAGAAAAGAAATATAAATACAAGATTTTAAATAAATCAAATAAAGAGAGGAGGGTTTTAATTACTTGAATATATTTTTGCACGCCAACCAATGACTTCTTGAGCGCATCAAAGCTAGAGGAGTAAAGCATCTTCTTTTTAACTTTAGCGGTATCCGGGCACCATGACATAAGGAAGAGTTTTTGCTTCTTTGAGGCCTAGAAACAAAAAAAAAAAACAATTTAATTTAATCCAAAAAATTCACCGTTCGCATTAGATGAAACATTCTTTAATTTAATTAAATTATCATCTAATTATAGATAAATAAAAAAACACGAGGTTAAGTTTCAAGCACAAAACAAGTTTTGTGTCATTGCTCTGAGGAAGACGTATTAACGTCGAAATGCGCATAAACTAAAATAAAATCCTTCTGAAACTTATCCTTGTATTTTTTTGTTATTTATCTATAATTAGAAGCTAAATTAATTTAAAAAAACTCCATATACATACTACAATAAGAGGATATAAAGTACATTTTTCCAAATTTATTGAATAATATTTACAGATCGATGGGTTTTCTTTATAAGAAATCCGTTTGTTCTAATTATTAGAATGATTTCCAAATCAAGGCTGCAATTATGATAATGATGAAATTTTTGTTTGACGTTTTGGTCAAATTTTCCCATCTTAAAATTGCAAAATATCTGCATATTTTCTATATTACAATACAACAAACAATGCGCATTTTTTTCTATATGGTACAATGTTTGCAAAAAGCGTATTGATCTATTGTAACAATAATAACTGTTATATTAAAAAATCCTGATGTTTTATGTGTTAAATTTTATAATTATTGTTCTCAAAGGTCCTGAGAGGGTCGAAACGTTGATAGAATTTAAATTACAATATTAATTTGCTTTCGTTGTGTACCTTATTCATTACATTTATAAATTAATTCAGCATTTTTCAATTTCCATTCCGTTATTTTTTTGCGCAATTTCTCATTTTTTAAACTTTTTAGGGGCGCAATTTTACTTCTAAATAGAGAGCTTACACACGAGCCGAGATCTTTGAAAGGAAAGCAAAGTTGATAAATTACATTCAACAACTTCTTGAGGGCATAAAAGCTAGGCGAGTAAAGCATAAAAATAGTTATACAGATTGATATTCTCTAAAAACAAACATTAAAATTTAACATCATAATTGGGTTGCGTTAAAAAATGCTATTCTCTAAACCAAGCGACGTTAACATGTTACTTTTATCTCAAAGCTATCAAAATCATAACCTTACTTTTTAGGTTAAAGCCGCCATTTTTATGCATTAAATATGGCGTTAAAATATTAAAGACATAAATATGGCATTAATTTTAACACTATTGACTAAATGTTAATGCTTTAGCGTTAGAGAATAGCAATTTGAGGCAAGGAGGTGTTAATATGAATTAACGCTGATTTCAGATGCTAAAAGTTAATGTTTTGCTTAGAAAATAGATCTGAAAGAGTTTTAAGAAATAGTTTGGATTTACACCTGGTCAATGATAAATGGTAATAATAAAAAATAAATCCAAAAATAGTATAGAATCTTTTATCAATTTATAGATAAAATAATAAAAAAATTGAAGGCAAACGTACATATGACTTTTTTTAATTAAGCATGATACTATATAGTTAGTTAGTAATATACAATAACATATAGAGATAAAAATGCACTTGCTCTTTATGTACATGTACAAGAATAGAAAAGCAATCAATTGCTTAATGGAGATTTTATCGATTAAATTGATGTCATTCGAATGAATCGATTACACCATATCGAATGCATTCAGAGAACTTTCGTCAATGCAATTGGAAATAAATTTGCTGTAAGCACGCCCAGAGCAAGAGCAAAAAGAACGTTAAATTACCTCACTGGTGCCCTGGCACTGGTGCGTGTATTCGAAATCGTAGAGGCCGTATCGGCACTCGCCGGTACCTCCTTTTTGAAGGTCCTCGAGGAACTGGTCGTATTTGGCATTGCGTTCACCTGAAACCAATATTCATGAGAAATGTGAAAAATTATCCTTTGCATATCATAATACAATTGTATAAGTATACAAATATCAGATACAAATTATATAAAAATACTTTCCACAAAAAATTATTTCAATTTTTGTACTTTATACATTAACATATTCATAATGAATTTTCGTTTTGAAAATTTTTTTATTTTTCCAAAATTCTCTTCGAAAAGTCTCTGATTAAATAATTAAATAATCATGACTAAAATCTCAGGAGTGACTTGTATAAAAGACCATGTCGCGAAAACCACTTTTTTGGATTCAGGGGACCTTAAAACGTGTATATCCATCAAAATCTCGACATCGAATTTTTGACACGAATCGAATACTTTCTCTCGCTATATATTATAGGGTAAGAGAAAGTAAAAATGTAATTAAGTTTATTATTTTATAATTTCATTTTTCTTAGTCAAGTGATGGTATTTAATATGGGAAATAATTTTATGGGGATGCATTCGGATTGTTTCCCTTTTTTTACTTCTGCCCGAAAAAAGCCATGTCAATTTTTTTGACAAACCTGGACAATTTCTTAGTTGATATTTTTTCACGTCCCGAATATTCAAAGTGTTTACCCGGCGTGCAGGGGCGTATATAGAGATTTTTCGGGGGGGGGGGGGGGCTGGGGGTCGGACTCATTTTTAAATACTCCTCCCATACAAAAAAATATTTTTAAAATACCGGATATACACCTCAGCCCCGAGGGGCCCGGCCCTCTCAAAGACAACAGTTTTCTTAAAAAATTGCTTATATATTAATATATTTCAATTTTTTTATTCTTTTATTTATGCGACGCACTTTTACAAACATTATCGGCTACAGAACCGATTCAACAGCTAAGCATTTTGGTTGCCTAAGCGCAAGGCTATACAATTTAATAGGAGTGCTTACCTCTGTGTATGCCCTGGGTTAAGCGACTTGGTGATCTTGTTAAATTAAACAAAAAAGGTTAATAAGAGTCTTTCTATGGTACATGTTAGTTCTAACCTAAGGCTCGGGATAGGGATGAAATCAGGAATATAAAACTGTCATGAATTTTGCAATTACTTTCTGTTTTGACTAAACTTTCCAAATTTTGCTCGACTTGGTTTTAGCTAGCCATAGCAGAAAGAAACAAATTTTTTATTAAGAAATTAAAAAGAAGAACTCGACTGTGGAATATAAATTAATCAATTAATGAATAAAAAATTACTGTATTAAAAAAGAAAGATTTATTGATAGATGCCCTTTTGAAGAGTATTATGAGAGTTGAGGTGTCAAGGAAAAAAAATTCCAGCTTAAAGTTCAAAAAAGGGGATTTCATAACAAAACGACTTACCTATGAACTCAACATCGATTTGCTTTTCATCCTTGATAAAAAAGACCACGTAGCGGTGTTTTTTGTCCTTTTTAATTTCTTCATAAGTTGTCTTACAAACATCGGACACCGTCACACCGGACGCCTGTAAAAAAAAGAAATAAATCATATTAATAAAACAATATTAAAGGTAATCATCATGTAATCATCCCGTTTCTTAGGGAGGTCAATAACTAAGGTGGACATTAGTCATCGAGTCCGAGTCATAGGGAAACACAATTGCAAATTTATAAGTGAGTGTTGAAATTACGCTATCGTTTAAAAAAGAATAAAGAAAGCACAAATAGCCGGTTTGCAATTCAAGGCCAATCAAGGGATCTTTTCATTCAAATAAAACAAGAAAATTTCAAAAAAATTCCGACGGGTGTCTAATTTTAATTTTTATGACACCGTAGACAGGAACGCGATTCTTACACCAAAAAATGTTTTATAAAATAATAATAAAAAATGAATTTTGTTGAAATATTTTGTCCAAATAAGATCTATCAACATTTTACAAACCGGCCCAAATATTGTTTAATAGAAAAAATTGTTTAGATGCTGCAAGACAATTTATAAGTCTTCCATTAACTGAGTTCGAAGTGAACCGCGCTACCCATTTGGTGACAACTCAGGACTCTAAGGGGGATTCCTTAAAACCATAACGTGTCAGCCTAAACGTCCCGGAAAGCTCATCACGTGACAAGATGAAACATGTTGATGTCTTGTCCATAATAATGCATAAGAATGGACATATGGGTTGTGAATTTCTCGGGACGTAAGCGTTTGAAGGTATCCCCCTTAGAGTCCAGACTTATCACCATGTGCCGGGCCCATTAAAACAATCACTAAAAGGGCGGTGGTTCAATTCAGTTGCAGACTGAAAAACCGAAAAAATTTTAAACAGAGTAACATAAAAAAAAAAAATTTGTTTTGTTAAAGTAGAACGAATTCAATTAATAAATAATCTAATCTATTAAGATCTCAAAATTCATGTAAACTTATTGTTAAATCAGTTTTTACAATTAAACACGTAGTAAAAAAAAAAGCATGAGCTTTGGCAATGAAAAGTGAGTTGGAGGTCAGGGATATTGAATAGTTTTTATCAGGAAATAGTTGAAGTTTCACTTCATAATATTTTATTAGCGATAAGAGAACAGAGATGCTTGAAAATGAATAGGTTTTATCTCAGTAAAAAAAAAAATATGAATGGCGATAGTGAAGTTATTGAAACCAAATATAGAAGAATTTCAAGGTATTAAATAAAGAACAGATCCATTTTAGGAAGGAAAAAAACAACTGAATAAAAAATTGGTTTATATAAATTTGCTTGTAAAAAGAAAAAAAATTAGGAATTTGAATTTCGTGTTCTTGTTTAATTAAAGCCGAATAGCCTATTTAAAATTACCCTATAATGACTTGAAAACTATTTTTAAAAGATATAATAATAATGCCAGAGAGGTTGAAATCCTTGCCTGGCCTTGAAAGAAGAGGAAAAAAAATTCCCCAAAAAAAATTTTATTCTCGAAAAGTAAAATTTTTACTTTTTAAATATAAACTCAGACAACTTGAATGATATTTTCTTTATTCTTGGACCATAATTTACTATTTAATTAATATAGGTATGTTGTTATTATAAAATATTTGTTTGTGAATTTCTTTAACGCTCTGATGGTTCTATTTATTTAAGAATAAAAATAAAATTATAGATTGTGGGTAAAATTTAATTGGTTTTAGAATGGTTCTTTACTTTAATTAATAAATTTTAATTTTTCCTTTTTTAGATTCTTTAATAACTTTTAACTTTAAATTTTAGTCCTGGCAACATTGCAGTGAAGCAATGCCAAACACGGAGGAGGAATCTTGGGTGGGTGGCCCCAAAAAACCAACATGTGGAAAATCTCCCGTTTGCAATCTTCATTTTATTTAAATATCCCATAAATAGCCTCAAGAGCCGAGAGGGAAAATTATAAAAAAAAAACTAATTTTATCTAACGAGGAAATTAATAGAGAATAAATTCCTTATTACCTCGCAACTCAAATGGTGAGTGAATTTAAAATTTCAAACCAGGAAATAAGAAATTCAAGGATAGGATAATAAATTTTAACAAGAATGAATTTCTGCATTTCTTTGCCAGTCTGTTTCCTGAATATGTTTCTTTAAATTTATAATGGGAGTGGGGCAATATCGTAGCAAGGATTATGTTTGAAAAGGAGGGTGGGCCTTGAGAGTTATTTCTTGTATGGTCTTCCAGGAGGTTTCCAGGTTCTAATCGATTGTAAAAAAAACTAGTATCTATATTCCTTGTTTTCATTTGGAATTTTGAAAAAAATTTTAATTAAAAGATATGACATTGAGAAAATTTTTTAATCCGATTCTGGATTTTAAAATTAGGCAATAAATTAATCTTGATAAAATACAAAAATGGCTAGTGTGTATATGTATGTGTGAGGAAGATAGGGAGTGGAGATGATAAGAGACATTGGCTGGTGATAGAGGGGTTCAGGGATGAGGATATAGGAAGATAGGAGATAGAGGCTGCGGCGAGCGGCCACAACGTGCCCATATAAGGACATGGCAAGCGGCGGCTGCCCTCCCCTCCCCGCCCCTCCCTTCTCTCCCCCCACCCGGCCACACCCAGCCGCCCCTCCAAGCACTGGGGTGCCGACCCTCCTAGGGGGAACTGCCTGCTTCCAATTCAGACAACCATCATACAAAGAGAAAACTTAACAAATAACAAATTTTTAAAATTCAAAAATATTTGATATAATGAAAAATGCATTTAAGATTTTTATTAATTCCTAATAATAAAGACCAAAAATGATTATTATTTGAAATATATTAAATATCTAGATTTCTTTCATAAGAAGTTTAAATATTTCGCTTTAAGACAGGAAAGATTAAATTATTATCTAAAGATAATTTTTTTATTTCTAATCATTGAGTGACTAATCTCTTTAATACCCATAAATGGAAATTTTATTCAAATTTACAAAATAATTCAACTAAAAAATTTTTTTTATAGATGCCTTGAGAAATAAGTGTAGGCACTAAATAAAGCAGCCTGAGTAATTAAATACCGTTATAAATATAATTTTACATCTAATAAAAGTAAAAGTTCAATATATAATTTGAACTCTCTTTTATGAGAAAAAATATATAATTAAATATGTAAATTTTTCCTGATATGAATGCAATAAAAAAAAAAAAAAATATTAGCAATAATCACTCAAAGGTATGATCTTATCTGATGGTGTCATATTTTTTGGAAGAGATACCTTTTTGACGTTTTCAATTTCATAATGATGTTTCTGACTCACATCTAATGACGAATAACAAAATATTCGAAAGGTATTCTTATAGTATCTTAGGATAAACTTGAATTTACATGAATTTAGTAAAGATTTTCTTTCTAACAAGTGTTTAACCTAGGGCTTTGACTATGACCCATCAAATAGCAATTCATTAAAATATCGACATTAAGGCGGCTACACACTTAACTGCAAACTTGACAAGCATGCACGTGCAATCTTTTTGTACAAGCAAACTGTAGCGTCTGTAGGAGAATTTTGCACAAGCATTTTGATTGTACAAGCCGCTTGATGCTCGATTGAATTTTAATCATGCACAAGCATATTTGCGCAAGCAAAACTCTCCGCCATTTTATAGACGTCTTGACATTTGATATTTATTTAATATATATTAATTCATTTAATATTTCAATATTTATTGTGTCTCTGTTTAAAGCAAGTGAGTATTTCTTGTTATCTTCGAATAAATATCCTTCCGAGTTTGACATTTTTAGGTTAATTTTCGGCATAAGCTGTTTCTTGCACAAGCATGCTTGTGCCGAAGGGAATTTGTGCATGCTGGTACAAAAAGATTGCACATGCATGCTTGTCAAGTGTGTAGTTATGTGTGTAGCCTTTACAAATAAAATCTCTTGAATACTCCAAAGCTTTCTGCTAATGTAAAAGCGAGGTTTTAACACAAGTATATAACGCCACTGATGTATACAAGGTCATATAATAAAACATGGAATTGAAATGAATGATTAATTCGAGTCATAACATGAAAATTAAATTTCCTCTTGTATAGGAGTATCAATAAATTTTTTCTAAGATTGAAATGGATAAAATAATCGCAGATATTAATAAAAGAGTCTTTAAAAGAAGAAAATACATTAAAAATAAATAAAAAAATATTGAATATGGAAATGACTTGGCAAATATATCGATTTCATGAGAATGATATAAACACCTTTATTTGTTTAGATGAGTAACTCCTATTGATATTAATAAGAGATAAAATGGAAAATTTTGCATTGATCTTGAAAATCAAGAAATAATTAAAAGAATTTAGATTTTTAGAATGAAACATAGTTTTAGAGGGGGTTGAAAGAGTTGTGATTTAAACGAGGGCTTGGCAACCTTTTTGCTTGTGTGTTCTATTTTTTAATATAAAATTTATGCACAGTTTTTTTGCCAACCTATAATGAGACCAATTAACAGCCCCCCACCAGCATTTATTTTCTTTCTCCGAGTTTGTTGTATTCTCTAATTAAACCTATCAATCGTTTGATAGTCAATTAGCATAAAAAATTAATTACTTGAATTTATTTTTCAAGAACCCTTTGAAGAAACCTGAAACTTCATTTTTTTGTAATCAAGAATATGAGAAATGATTTCCATTAAAAAATGCAATCAAATAAAATAATCCATTTTTTATGCAAATTGGTTTTCAAAATGATTGACAGATTTTGTTAGAGAAAATGCTTTGTGTCTTTATTTAGGGTTCGTATCGAGGATCTAAACATTCCAAGTTCCCTACGATCAAAATTTTGTCAACTCTTACGAAATTTTGCATATTCTTGCTTTATTTTTCTTTAGCCTAATGATTATTTAACCTATGTGAAAAAATAAAAAAGTTAAAATAGATGTAAAATAAACAAATGTGCACAGAAAAATCCGATATACAAAGACGTAACAAAGCATCCGAGAAAATAAAAAAAAAAAGGAAAACAAAATCAAACAAAAGCCGGACCAAGATAAAAACAGGTATCCTTTTCTCCCATGAGGTACTCGATCATCTTAATCCGGCCTGGAAACAAAGACAACAAATAAATACCCAAGTCGCATTGAGGGTTCTTTCAATTAAATTCCGATAGTTAATTTTTCACGCACTTGTGACCAAATTAGCGGATCGGTGAATGCACGCGAATGACTTGAAAAGGAAAAAATAAAAATAAAACGAAAAGGAAGAGGGTCACGCATACGCATTTAGGCATCCATTTTGATATGACCAACCGGCATGGTTGTCTCAAATTGATTTGAAGAAGTCCAGACAAGGAGAAGACAGTGATGACAAAATATGCGTTTGGAGAGAATGAAAGAAAATGAGAGAAAGTTGGAGAAGTGGGGAGTGATCCTTTAGCGGATGCAACCTGCAAGTCGCACCACTCGGCGCGACTAAAAACCAGACAAAAAACAAAGAGAAAACAAAAACATTATTAGCTCATAATTGATAATTATAATATTATAAAATATTATTGACAAATGGACACTTTTTTCATGCTAAATGCAGAAATAAATATATTTTTTGAGTGAAAACTGAGACTAATGTACTTTAAAAAAGAGTGAAATTTTATTTTGGAAGAATTTCTTGGGGGCCAAAACATTCCGCTTGCGACGGTAATTTAAGTAATACAGTTAATAAACCTATTTATTATAATAGAATATATAATAGACGTATTAACGTCGAAATACGAATAAGCTAAAATAAAATCCTTTTTAAACTTAACCTTGTGTTATTTATTTTAATTAATTGATAATTTAAATAAAAACCGATATAGAATTCAAGAAATACTCAGTGACCTAAATATTAACAAATGTACAAGAATAGAGAAATTTGAAATTTAATTTCAGAGGCTAAAATCAAAAATTTATCTGGTCAAGAATTCAGCCCCGAATAAACCAACTCTCAGCGGCCTCTTATTTATAAAAAATCTATTAAAATTTTCTCGTCTTTTTATGAATAAAAAATAATAGTGAAATTTAGAAATAATTTCTTAAATTTTTCGTGATAGATATTCAATTTGAAATTAAGGGATGAAATAAATGGTTTAGGATTAGATATCCCTTTTCTGGTGAGATTCACAAATAAAAATTCTACTTACTATGATATATGTTCATTATTTAATTTAATTAGATAAATGGGGCAATAAAAAAAATATTTGTATATATCATTTACATGTTTATACATATTTAGCAATAAATGATAATTATTATCAGAATGTTTGTTTCTTAATTATTGAGCAAATGTGTGTTTTTTTTGTATGGGGATTCCAGAGGAGAGGCAATTGCCCCGTTTGCCTCTTAGTGACGTCATGAATGTGTTATTAAAATAAATTCAGGAGAGATTAGAAAAAATAAAAATTATCCGTTTGTTTTCTTCCCCGATGATTTTAATAGAATGTCGAGGGGGAGAGAGGGGGGAGTAAAAAAAAAAAAAAAACAATTTTAGATCGTTGTAATAAAAAGTAGTTAACGCCTTCTCAATAAAAACGAAACGAGTTGAGGTCCTGACACCCGAAAAGCCTTAATAAACAATTCAAACCAACTCGACGAGTCCATTAATGTGTAATTAAACAAAAATATTTCATTAATGAACTTGGGCCGGCAACATATTTGTTTTGCAAATTAAATTTGTATAGAACGAATTTATAATTAACGTTATTTTTTAATTAAGGAGTGAGAGGGGAGGGGGAATGGTTTAGAAGATTTAACGTTGATCCCGGTCTTGTTACGCCAATGTTTTCGATTTCTTTTGTTTTAAAAAAAATGATAAATAATTATAAAATACATTTGTTATCAAATAATAAATAATAGATAATAAAATACCAAGAAGATATCCTAATGAATCGCTTGCCTTATATGGAGAATTAATATTAATTTTTATCTATAATTAGATTTCAATTTTTGACATTTCACTGTGTTTATTTGATGATTTCATGCGATATTATTAGAATGAAGATGCATTTTAATAAAATTAATCACAACTCGAAATTAAAACGCCGACTCGCCCTTTGAGCCCTTGTGGGGCCCGCCCGGGGACATATTAATTTAAATATTTTACCATTGCTTAGAATTTAAAGGGAATAATAGATCCCATTATATTAAATTCATTTTCTATTGAAAGGTATATTCACATTAAAATAAATAAATTTATTCACACCTCCTTATTAAAAAAAAATTGACATCATAAAATTATGAGTCTCATATATTCGATAACAATAAAAATTCCAACCTTTGATATTATAAATAAATAAATACAGTATATGCAAAAATTGCTGTTTATTTTTTCTCAAAAATTTAATGTGACTAATCTATAAATTTAAATTTTAATCAAAACTTTTTTTTTCTTTTAGATAATTTATTTTATTATCGGATGATTTTTGTATATGAAAGGATGTTGTTAAGGTTAGATAAGAGAATTGACATATCCTTTAGAAACAAAAAAAAAAAAGAAATTTATATTTTTTTAACTAATCCCTTGAAAATTTTTAACAGTGTACAAGTTCACAAAACACCCTCTCAACGCGACCTTGAAAAACGAAGAGACCTGTGCTTTATAAAATGATAGACTCAGGGGATCCGAAAGTTTAGTCAAAGAGAAAAAAAAACAAATAATAGGTAATAAAAATGCTTAAAATTTTCAATTCAAAACATGGTGTGTAAAAAGAAGAAATTCCTTCTCTCTTCCTTTACTTCACCAAACAAAATGACCAAACAGAAATAAAAAATCCCTCAAAATTCATTATGAAATAAAAAATAATTAAGAGCAAGCAACCTCAAGTTTAAAATAAATAGGATTTTGCAATATTCAGTAATCTCTTTAAAAAAATTCATTGATAGAATCCAAATTTAAGGAAAGATTAGCAGAAGCAGCAATAAAATTAAAAAGCCTCCATTATTCACAATCCAGCCAGACGTTTCGGGAAAACTATTCTCCCATCATCAGTCTTTTACATTATGTTTGTCCCGGAGAAGTCAAATGGGCACAATATAAGAGCATTCTCGACTGAATAAGCTAGATGGATAACTCGCCCATACAATAATGGTGTATTTTGCCCAAGTGACTACTTCGGGACAAACAATTTAAAAGAAAGATGATGGGAGGATAGTTTTCCCGAAACGTCTCACTGGTTGTGAATAATCGGAGTAATTTGGCTGCTCCTGTTCATCTTCCTTTACCTAAGAGATTGTCACAGATGTAACAACCTTTGTAATCTTAGCTGAATTGTACCTGAAGAAGGCCACAGGATGAGTGGCCGAAACGTTGTAAATTTTACAAATAAACCACAGTTGAACCGAAAATCAAATTCTTTTACTAATGATAACAACTGTGAAAGCCTAAACTCCAAAATTCCTTTACCTAAACCAACAACCACTGACTTGATTGAGAATCCAAATTTTCTAGTTTTTCTTAATTATAATAAATTTAGCTTTTAGTAGTTTTGATTACTCGAAAAACATTTGGTGTTAAATAGGTCGAAACTCCATCACCTTTCGTTAACACTCTGTAAAATGTGAGAGGGGCATTTAAGGTCAAATACCGACGATCTTTGATTTTACTTTAATCAATCGATCAAGTCTTCTAAGCCACCGCAACGGCTTGTCCTAATTAATATAATATTTAAAGGGTTGATGAACAGACATGGATCCATTAACTTGGGCATTTTAATCGTTAAATGACAATTTAGTCTAATTGCAATGAGTGTCTGTCGGCTATTAATTCTATTTCGAGTGTTGTTCCTCGAGGAGGGACAATCTTAGCTTTGGGGGCGGCGTCGAAGCCGAAGTCTGCCTCCCGCGTGGGCCGTCGAGACTATTTTAAGAAGAGGACCCCCTCGGCCCCCCAAACAGGAGTCAAGTGGTTTTTAGCTGCTTGCTTTTTGAGACTTCATCTTCGATCAGAAGGGAAGACTCTCTCCTCTCTCATGCCGACCAACTAACCAACCAACCAACACAACAACCTACGGGAAATGGCGATTTCCTCCTTTCCATATCGAATTCATTCAGAGAAAAACAACAAAAGGATAAATAAATACGAATTTCTAAGATTTAGACATTGACCTATTAAGAACGGGTACCGAGTTCTTTTTTTATCATATTCCCCACCTGTCTTGTATAATTAAAATATAATTTTGCTGACATTTTTAAAAATAATTTAGTGAAAGTGAATCAAAACAAAATCATTTCAAATCAAAGAGCGGGTTCTATTCCACTTGAAGAGATAAATAAAATTATAAGAGAGGTGCTGGACAGAGGGGGATTGTCTAGCTAGTACACAATAACTTGGAATAGTCAGAATGCACAAAAAAAAAAAATTGACCGATAGCTGATTTTTTTGTTTTTCGTCCTAAAACCTAATTGTAATGTTATATTATAGAAATAAAAGTTATAAAAAACAAGAAATATTAAAAATAAGAACTCGTGGTTTCTTTCTTGGACGGAATTTGACAGGTGGTATGTATTTTTTTCTGGTATTAATTATTAAAAAAATACTTGAGAATTTTTTTTTTATTCAATGCGTTAAAATAGTATACTATGTTTTATTTTAAAAAAATTAAAATTTAGATATTTTTTATTATGCTTGAAAATTAAATAGTATTTTGTAGTAAATTATTGACATGTGTTAGCGCATAAAAAAATAATTCGACAAAAAATTTAGTTCCCCTTATAAAATTAAAATGCATTTAATTTTGAAATCACTATAGGCCTACAGTATGTCCAAAAATATATATAAGTTCTGCGTCTAAGATCCCCCCCCCCCCCCCCAATTCAATTTCAAAGTAATTCTATTCAAGCATAATATTTTTGACACAAAAACTTTCACCCTAAGGACAAACATAAGGGGAGTCCAGTGGGTGCAAGGTTTTGGCGCCGGAGGACTCACGGCCCCCTCCCCCTCGAACACCTCTCCCTTGCTTTTATTATTATAATTTCAGATTTTTTATTAAACCTAAAATGCAAATCTCAAATTACTAAAATGATTAAAAAAATTTTCATATAAAAAATTCCTCAGATTTCTTCATCTTCATCTGAAGGCTCCAGGGCCGGAACCAGGAGATTTTTAGGGGGGGGGCAAATTTATTTGCCGCCCCTTCCTTAAAATTTTCTATACAAAATTCATATCATTTTACCTTTTTTTAGTAAATCCTTCTTTAATTGCCGTCCCCTGATATCTGCCGCCCGGGGCAAATGCACCCACTGCCCCCCCTCCCTAGATCCGGCCCTGGAAGGCTCAGCATATATAATCTGTTTAAAATACCAAAATTTAACCACAATATCTACTAAATAATTCAATGCTTTTTCTAATTTATTAGGCCAATATTAAAAGAAAAAAATCATATTTAGTCATCAAAACAATATTTTTATTTTATTTTGTCTACTTTTAAAACTAAATTTGAATAAAACGGGATAATTTATTTATTCATCTATGGCCTTGAATCCTAACGTTTGTCTTTTAAATAAAAAATAGTTTCTAAAAAAAAGGGGTCTAGGGGGGATGGGTGAGCTGCCCCGGGAAGATATCAGGGGGGCCAAGCAACAAGAATATAAATATGTTTGGTTACGCAGGTGGCAAAAATTTTTAAAAAAATTTCGCAGAAAAATTTTTGAGATAAGGAAAATTTTAAGGAGGGGGCGGAATTAAATTTTGACCCCCCTAAAAATCCCTGGTTCCGGCCCTGCAAAAAAAAGAGCAAAATTAATTGATTAAAGGATAAATAATTTTTTGTTCTACAAAAGGATAAAATATAGACAAAAATTAAATAAAAAGTATTATTTATTATATGTGCCCGGCGCCCCCACCCTGCCCTCCGCCCTGGAGCCGCCGCTCCACTCGCCCTCGGTCGCTACGCCACTGGAGAGATCTTTTCTTTAATCTTCATGAAAGAAACTAACAATTTTTTTTTTTGTTCGGCCCATATTTAGAGGTCGGAGTCCAGAATCAAAAAGCCCCGAGAACTATCAAATATAGAGGAAGGAGAGCATTTATGGAAAATGTTCGTCTTAGATCGTGTAGCTCGTGGTCCAGCCATCTGAATGTGAATCCGGGAGTATTGTATGTATCTCAGTCAATAAAATGAATTCATCTTCAGCCTCAAGTCTATCCTTATCGAAGTGAAGAATCAATTTGAAAAAATAATAATTTTTAAATACATCATCCCAAATGCCACCCTCTCTTCTTCTAAAAGCACGTATACAACGTATGGACAAATCCCTTGCATTTACAAATATGAACATTTCTCCTAGCCTTGATGTTTTTATAAAAAAAATCTTTTAAAATTGAAAGAAGAAAGAAAATACAAGTTTGGAAAATATCTAATTTAGGGGCGTATATAGAAATTTTTTCGGGGGGGGCCGAACTCAAAAATTTTTCTGAGGAAAATTTTTTTTAAGAAACTATACTTTTTTTCACACGAAATTTTTCTATTGCGGAACCAAAGTTGTCCATCCTGGGGAAAAATTTGTTGGCTGATGTCTGTATATCCCTATATATGTATATGTGTTTGGGAAATTTCGGGGGGGGCCCGGGCCCCCCGGCCCCCCCCATATACGCCCCTGTCTAATTTAGCATGTTGCAAATGACAAAAATCATTCATTCCAAATAAAAAAAAAAAAATTTTAATAATCCAAATAATAATCGAGAAGACCAAGTGGCGGCTAAGCTATGGATTATGGATCTGATGTCTCAACACGACTCGGGTTCTAACCCAGCATGCAGCAAATATTTCAAACATTGCTGAAGTCTCCTCTTAGGGTAGCAAAGTGGGAGAAAATCTCACCCCACAGACACAAAGGACCCAATTTGAGGTGGCCTAAGTGCCTTAAAAATGGGGATTACTCAGACAGGGTAACCGAGGAAGTGCCCGGGTGGCTGAGAAGGAGCAATACCTCAGAAAATCTAAATAATAGTAAAAATTTAAAAAAATGAGGAAAATAAACAACTTCTTAAAACATCTGTGTGGCAAGGCAAAAATCGATCCATTGCAAGAGTGGTACTTCATTTAAAATACAAACTTTTTGAAAAAATTTTATATTTTTTGTTTTTGTAATATTTTAATTTGTAGATCTAAAGAGAAAAAAATGGAAAAATTCCTTTCATTTTTGAAGAATTTTATATACCGGTAAATGGTTTAGTTCGCCAAATTTGAAGTTCAATGATAGTTAATGCTGACTTGAGGGTTTGATAAATTCAATATATACAGGGATTATTCAAACCAATTTTTCTAAACTCAAAAGACTTCTTTATTTGCTTTAATCCCGCGGCGCGGGGAGGTTTTTGCGACCGGGAAGGAATAGAACAGGCCGACCCGTCGCACGGTTGGAATTATAGAAGGGAAGAGACTGACATGCAAAGATCAGCACTGCCAGTCCCAGCTCGGGTAGCTCGTGGTCGCCATCCACGTACCTACAAAATGTAGGCCCCTGAGCTATTAAACTCAAAAGATATTTAGTGGAATTTAAACGAGAACATGAGAAAAATACCAAGCAAAAATCAAAAAGTAACAAAAATTCTATTTGGCCCACCAAACAAAATTTCTTAGAATATCACCGATTGTAGAAAATCTCATTTTTTAGAAAGGGGAATTTTATATGCTGATTCAGAAGGAATTGAATGCTTTTTTCCAAGGAAATAAAGGCAATAGATAGGGTAGAATGCAGTTGATATGGATGGGGTGGGGATAAAAGCCGAGTTTGGATCGATGGCTCGGAATGAACATAGAGAGCGAGAGAGAGAAGAGAAGAGAACGCAAGGGACTCTGAGATTCGCGCACGCCGCTTAAGTTCCATTGACCCTCGAGGGCCCCCCACCAGAAACACCCGGCCGGCTTACTCAACCAGTTAGCCCCCTTTTAAAAAAGATATTGAAACACGTTTCAAAACGAAATAAAATATCAAATTGATCTTAAATAAAAAAAAAAGAAAAAGAAAATGAAGGATTAAATTGTTTTAAAAAAAATGGGCGTTGTCAGAAATATAAGTTTCAAAAGCAGGATGAGAAATCAATTTTTTTTAATTATTCTTTGACATTTTGATTTAATTACTCTTTACTCAAAATCTAATCAATTTAAAAAAGTGTATATATTTGAATATGTTAATCTTTTATTTATCTGTATTTTTTTTTTTTATCCAATCATATTTGAAATATTTCCATTAACAAATTAACTCGCTTGTTTTCTGGAATTAATCACTAAAAGAGAGGGGTATATAAAATTTTTAATAAGAAATGAATGCGTGTAGATGTAAGCAAGAGGAATGGCCATGGAGTGAGTGAGTGACTCATTCAATGCCTTTCAGGCATATCTACTTGGAAAGGAGGCGATTCTTTTCTCTGCTTAGCCAGATTAATCCATCATTCATTAATAATAACCATAACCTTTTTATAAATATAAATAAATAAATAAAATATTGATTAGAAACTAAAATAAAGATGAAATTAATTTAAAAAAAAAAAAAATATATGTCAAAATCGTGAGTGTGAGTAATGAAGAAATATTTTTTGATTTAAATATGATTAAATATTTTTGAAAATATAATAAATTAAAAATAAGAAATTTTTTTTTTGAGGTGAAAATGGCGACAACCGGCAAGCAAAGGGAAAGGCAAGGTGAGGCGACCGGCACGCCGACAATTATTTAATAAAACTTACAAATTAAATCTATTTTTTTTAATTCACACTTTTTAAATTGATTAGTATAAAAATTACAAGTTGTTGAATACATTTACTCACCATTTCTAGTAGATATAATTGAGACGAATCACCTAAATAGTTAGCACGCTAATCAGAGTATCGACTGGCGAAATGGCTGCTTTGACTGATGGCAGCCGAGACAGTGAAGGCAACGTATCCCTACGCGAAGACGCAATCTGATTGGCGGAGGGAGAATCGCGCTCGACCAATCAACGAACGGATAGATTTTTTAATCAAATTATATCATGAAATTAATTTTCACTCCCGGCAATAGATGTCACTACTTTCGCTGGTATATAGATTTTTTAAAGAGCCGATAAAGTTGCGATCAACTTTATTATTTAAATAGTAAAATGTAAATATTGATATTTAACTAATTAAAAAAATAATAGTTTGTTTCAAATTAATTTTATTTAAATAATAATTAAAAATTTCAAAAATATAATTTTGATTATTAATAAAATATGATATAAAGTTTTTTTTTTTTTTTTTAATAACACTCTCGGTTGTCTTTCCTATTTATAATTAAAATAATTTAGTTCTCGCTTTTTATTTAAAAACTTTAGTTTGTCTGTGAAAAAAAAAATAAAATTGAATAAAGAATTAGTCATCGAGTATTTTGGATTGACGTAAAAGTCACGGGCCAATCCAAGCCTAGCGCTAGGAGATATGACCAAATAAGGGAAGAGCGCCGACGGGAGCGAATCTTTTGAAAACCACTTTCACTAATTTAATTTCCATATATATATATAATATTCTCATGAGTGATTACGGTTGATTATTTTATATATATGAAATTTTTTTTCTTAATTTTCGTTTTATGATTGATGATAACATAAAAATTACCAAAATAAGAAAAGTAAATAAGGCACTAGGAAAAAAAAATCATTTAATATAATTAATTATAATAATCATGCGCAGTATTTCGTTAATAAAGTATCTTACTATTAAGTAAATGATTCTGTTTTAGCAGGAAGTTTCTTTTCTAAAAATTATACCAAATATGGTTTTGGTACAGGAGTAGTGTCCCCTCCCTTTTTTTTAAAGATAAAACGTCGAATAAAATTTCGCCTAAAGAAAATTGAGTCAATTTCTAAAAATGGTAAGAAATAATAAATTAATAATGAAGAGATAAGGGCAGCCAAAGCAAAATAAAATTTTTTTCTTTATTATCTCTCTCTCTTCATTATTAATTTTACATTCAACCACTACTTAAGGTAAGAAAAATTTTTAAATGTGTCTAGTCAGAAAAAAAAACCCTAAAAATGAATATAAAATCACTAGAATTTATATATATATATATATATTTTGAAATGGTTCTGAGTAGGAAAAATTAAGTACAACAGAAAAATTTTTTTATTTTTATGAGAGTAGATTATATTTATAATTTCTTTACTAATATTAATGGATTCCTATATATTAAGATAGATATAAAATTATATTTTTCATCACTTGATCATATAATTTCAAAAACTAAAGAGGTTTTTGATTTTTTATTTATTTTACCTTTTTTTTTAGGTTGAGAAACCTAAAACATACTAATTTGTATACAGCTCTTGGGACTTGGTCGGGATCAGTCCTTAAACCAGCTTCGGTTCCGATTTCCACTTAATATTTTGAGTAAAAGTCTCAATTTGCAAGATTCTTATAGCCACCGTTTTTTTTTTGTTTTTTTTTAATCAAGTTTAATTGCTAAATTTTTTTGGGACAATTATATGGCAACTTAATTTAGCTTTCATTGTAAAATCTAAGTTACTTTATTTAACGAAAACCTGCGCATTATTATTTATTATAATTCATTTTTTTCAAAATTTTTTCTATTTATAATTTATTATAGCACAAAATAGTGAATATGTACATATTTATATAGTAATATAAATAAATAAATAATAATAAGTTTAAATCAAAAAAAATAAATTGATAATACAAGAATAAATTTAGTGTTTAATGGCGTTTTTTTTTTTTTTTTTTTTTTATCGTATAAATCACTAATTGAAACTTTAAAAAAAATTTTCTTCAAGATTTCAATTTTTTTATAAATGAAAAAAAAAATTTGGCATTTGAAGGAATTGAACCCACGTCTTGAAGAGGGAAAGTGATCGAAATTTCTAGGGAGGAGACTCAAAAGTTCTGATCGAAAATAAACATAAAAAAATCATTTTTTTTTTTAGAACAAAATTTTTAACAAAATTTTATTTGAACCTTCCTTGCCGCACATTATCCATTAAGTTTGTTGGTCATGAGTGACGTGAGTTCAATTCCTATTCAAATTTTTTATTCATTTATTTTAAGAAAAAAAAATCTTTGAACCAAAATTTCTTAATTTAAAAATAATCTATCACTATTTCTAAAATATTTAGAAAAAAATAATTCAAAAAAGAAATTAAAAGAATAATGATATGAGCTTGTTTTTGTTTTTTTTTTTTTATGAATTGACATTCATTGGCACTTCATCGATTTTATATTTAAATGATAATAAGTATTTGTAGATCATAAAAATATATCAACTGGGATATATAAACCTTTATATAAAATTTTAGCCAAAACACTAGTTTATTTTTTAATAAATTACGGTGACAATTATTATTATAATATTTATTTTAACGTTGGCAAAATAAAAAATATATATATAAAATAATAATATATCTAGAGCCGTTCTGGTTAATAGTGCGTTTGTGGACAGATTTGAGTTATGCAAATTTCTTATTTGCAATATAAAATAAATTTTTTATTTGGATTTGCCCAAAAATAAATAACTATATTTGTTTTTCATTTGTGTGACTTTTTAAGTGAAAATTTTTCAGACGGAGCTGAGCGACCACACGACGGCTAGAGAAATATAATATAATTATATATATATATTTTTTTAAATATAAACAACTATAATAAATAAAATTTTATAATAGTGTAATATATATATATATATATATATGTCGTCACAAGACATGGTGTAATATATATATTTTTTTAAATATATACTTAAAATTCATTAAAAATATTAAATTAAGGTAAGTTTAATTTTTTAAAAATTAAAATAAAAAAATCAAACCTTTTTTTTTACAATTTTAAGTTTTTCTCACAATGAGAATATAAAATTCTCAAAATGATGGATTGTCACAATAATTCCTAGAAAAAAGTCATGAGTTAATATACTCAAATCAATCCACGTTTCTTTTTGTAATCTTCTAAGTTTAATGATCTTCTGGGGCCAGAATCTTTTACGATGCTTACAGGCTTAGGAGTAACACTAACGGCGTTATCTGAAAATATAAATTAATTATATTTAAAATAATTTATTATAAAGAAATAATATGCAAAATTGGATGAAATAATATTTGTTTCCTCTTCTCCCTTCTCTAAATGCTTAAAGAGTGTTTTGTAAAAAATATAACAGGTCATTCTTACCAAGTTATTTCTCCCAACACTTCAAAAAAAATTTTCTGCCTGGCTTCAAATCATATTTTTATCTTAGCAAATGTTTTACACATTTTATTTTATGTTTCAATTTTTATTAAACCCATTAAATGGGTGAATTCAACAAAAAAAAAAATAATAATTTTTCAGCACCAGCTCAGATTTATGAAACTTAAGTTGAATGAAACCACTATGAAACTTGTTATGTATGATCTATATAGCCTATAGAGATAAGTAACACCATCAAAGCCCTCGGGGTTTGGTGTAGAGGTTAGCGTGCTAACCTCGTATACCAAAAGTCGCGGGTTCGGACCCCAGGCAGTCCGATGATTTTATTTAAGCCATTTGGTATTCAAATGGCTTAAATAAGAATGCCTGGACCCCAAATATATATATTATTAATATAACGGTTATCGTCAAAGTCTTAAATGGCCTAAGTTGCCGAAAAGACTGTGTGTATGTGTGTGTGTATGTGTGTGTGAATGTGAGTGTGAAGTGAGAAAAGTGTTAAAAAAAAAAAAAAAAAACACCATCAAATTTCAACTTTTTATTTCACTTAGTTTTTGAGTTATGTCCTGTCTTCTACACCAAGGGTCGAGGGTTCGGATCCATTTGGATATCAAATGACTTAAATAAGAATGCCTAAAATCAGTTTTTTTAAAATATAATAAATATAATTTTGCAGATATTTCGGTTGGCCTAAGGCCTCAATTCAATGCTGTTTATATCTTTGATATTTATTATTTCATTTTTTATTTATATATTTAATTATCCAGTCTCAATTAGTCAGGATAATCGAATATAGGGTTATTATTAATTAACAATTATTATAACTTACTTGCAAGAGGAACTTCCAAATCAATTGTAATATCAAAATCGTGAGCAGTAAAAAGGTCGTCTGTTTTTGAAGCAGCCTTCCCTTCAGGTGAAGGGACAGAGGTAGATTTTTTATCATCATGTCGCTTGGGTGGCGCAATGGTCATTGCCGCTACAATAGCTAATTGTTCTTCATCGGGGGCATTTGATGCACTTGGGTTTGTTTCTATAGGAAAAGGTATTCCACCTTCTTCATGAACTTTTGTAACCATTCTTGGTTTAGTACTACGCCGAGTAAAGGGATCGTCAATTTTTTTGCCTTTATTTGCACGTACTTCTGCCTATAAAAAATAATTTATTAAGAATAGGGTATGGATTATTTTTATAAACAAAAACAAAGAAATAATTACCATAATTGCTTTTTCCGCTTCTTCAACGTTCTTTTTTCTATTTCGATCATTAATATAGGAAATACTGGAAATTGTCGATGTTCTTAATTTATCTAATTCATTTGCTCGCTCTTCTAATTCTAATAATTTTTGTTCTATTTTTGCTGCTTCAAATTCATCTCCTCTAAAATATTATTTTTAATTAATATCAAATTTTATATATAAAAAAAAAAAAAAATAAAATAAAATAACATTTATTTACTTGGAATGCGCTGAATCGCGCTCTTTCATAAGTTGGGTCTTTTTCATTGCATAATTATAAGGATTTGTCTTAAATCGCTCTTTTTCTCTAATAATCTAAAATAAAAAAAAATATATTAATATTATAATTATAAATGGAATAATCAAATATAAAAAGATTTATTTCTATAGTCCATTTGACCAAGAGGTTAAGTGATCTCCCCCCCCCCCGGCATCATTCTATCTCTCCAGTTCAATTTAGAGAAAAGACAGGTCTGTTAGATGACTTGCAACATTTTTAGCAATCGATTAAAATATAAACCAAATATACTAATTCTAATTGATGAAGATAGGGGCCAGCCTGGTAGATATTAGTGAGAAGGATGAATAAATAAAATGCGGAGATGATTTTCAGGCCAATTTATTTGGATTAACTCCTTCCGCTATGGGTCAACTTTTCGGAGCCAAAACGACTCCTCTTCCGATCGGAAGAGGAGTCATTTTGGCTCGAAACGTTGACCCATAGCGGAAGGAGTTAATCCAAATAAATTGGCTTGAAAATCATCTCCGCATTTTATTTATTCATCCTTCTCACTAATTTTGTTTGTTCTAAGATTTGTTCTTAAATTGTAAAAAAGATTTCAAGTTTTTATTTTTCATTAGTACGATTCCCAAATTAAATGTTTGGTTAACTTTTTATGTATCACTAAAATTGTAAACTGAAAAATTTTTTGCAAAAATATTTATAATCTTTGGACATTATCCAAGGTTGATCGATCATCTCTCATGTTTTATTGTATTTTCTATTTCTAACACTCATTCAGGTCTATTCTCTAAGCAAAAACGTTAACTTTTAACATCTGAAATCAGCGTTAATTCATTTTAACACCTCCTTGCCTCAAATTGATATTCTGTAACCAAAGATTTTAACCTCAAAGCGTTAACATTTAGTCAATAGTGTTAAAAATGTCATGGCCCCCGGGTTTGGCGTAGTAGGTAGCAGGCCTACCTCCTATACCAAACGTCGCGGGTTCGGACCCAGGCAGTCCGATGATTTTATTTAAGCAATTTGGATACCAGATGGCTTAAATAGAAATGCCTGACCCCACAATAGATATATTCTCTACAACGGTTATCGTCAAAGTCTTATATGGCCTAAGTTGCCGAAAAGACTGTGTGAATTTGAGATATGATGTTAAATTTTAACGTCTGTTTTTAGAGAATAGTCCTGATTATGGTTTTTCATTTAACATATTTTTTTAGGCCCTTTTATGGAGTATAAGAAAATAAATGAAGCAAGGATTTCACAAATAAAAAAATACTAACAGCCCTTAATGTAGTGAACAAATTAAACCTCCAGACTAAAAAAAAAAATTAGATGAAAGACTGAATAGGATTCAAAAGTATCAAGAACGAATAACAGAATTAGCAAAGTTGCCAAGAGAAATAAGTCCCAGCCAATGGTGTCGATCCAAAGAATATTTCATTTTATTAGACCTAAGAGCAATTTGCAAAATATTTCAGAAGTTAACCATAATTACTAGAATTAACAGCCTCAGGTGCCTTGGGAGTATAATGAAATAATTATTTAAAAATCGAAACAATGTCTTTCAATTCCACGCCGTTTTTGGGTCTTAACTCGACCTCAAATGGACATGTCTAAATCTCAAAGTCTGAAAGTTTTTTAATCCTTTCAAGTTAAATTAGATTTTTCTTAATCAACTGCAAAATAATTCAAACCTTTTCAATATCCTCTTCTTTAAATTCGTATATCATAGCTTCCTTAATATCTTTTACTTTGCGTTCCACGTCATCCATAGTTGGAAAAGAAACTCCTTGCAGAGCGCAAGTTTCTTTCCATTTAAAAAATTCATTGTCTGTGAAATCCTGATTTGAAATGAATTCAAGTCTGAAGACTCTCTCTTGAGCGCCGTGCCTATTAAAATAAAATATATTCAAAAATTAAATGTTTGAGATTAAATTGGATCGGAAATATAAAGAAAAAACGTTTACCTCAATTTAAGTCCCTTATTCGTTCGAGTATTTCCAAGTTGATATATTTTTGCAGTTTCACAAACACCACTAATTTCACATACCTAGAAAAATTACACATTTCAATTTTTGAAAAAAATCTTACCTTTAATAATAATAACAATTTGTATACATGTAGGGTGGTGATAAGGGGAGGTTTGATGGTCCAAACTTCTACCTTGGAATCTGAACTTAAGTGTGTTAAGATATTAGTATAAAATAAAATACAATGTATATATAATTATAACATACCGGTATTATAAAATTTCTGATATAAAAAAATTTTAAAATAGTCAATATAGTTAACAATTGTATAAGGATGTAATTTTACATACTTATAGTTTTAGAAGTATTAAAATTTGCAGGGCGCAAGGAACCGTGAAAATGACCCTCCAATATTTAGTGTTAATTTTCCCAGCATCCCCTGGACCAAATCTTTTGCATTGTGCTGCAGGCAGGGGGAAGTAAATGTCCTGAACCCCTCTCCAACATTATAAATATGTGGGTAGGTCCGTGTTAAGTTGATAAATAAAATTTGATTTAATTAAAGAAAAAAGTCTAAAAAATTTGAAAAAGGTATTTTAATTTACATTGTGTTGTATATTTGCAAATTTGTTAACTTTTTTTTCCAATCCCAAACAAGTTTTTGTTTTGAAATAATTCTTACCCTATATACAGGTCTTCCATTATTATTTCCGATGCCGATTCGTACAAAACAGCCGACAACTACACGATCAAAAAA
This sequence comes from Euborellia annulipes, assembly GCA_023213315.1. Classification (NCBI taxonomy): domain Eukaryota; kingdom Metazoa; phylum Arthropoda; class Insecta; order Dermaptera; family Anisolabididae; genus Euborellia; species Euborellia annulipes. Next base: position 78,530 of record JAKCPI010007679.1, read on the forward strand.
TGGTAAATGAACAAATCTAAAAATAAAGAGAGTTTTTTAATTGTTTGTTTTTGAGATATTTACAAATTTATTTATTTATTTATTTACCTCTCCATTTTATGTCTTGAAAGTCGAATTTTTTGAAGTTCTTCTTTCGTGGTTACATATTGAACTTTTTTAATTTTTGTTTTAGCACTTGCTACCGATCTGAAAAAGAAATAGGAGATAATGAATTAAAGAGACAAGTGAGAGGACGAATAATTACATGAAAAAAATTATTATACGGTCTCAAGTCTTCCCTGGAGATTAATAGCTCGACTGCACAGTAAGTGACAATATTAAAGAACCCCCATTCGTTTTTCATGTGATTATTTAATTTTTTTTTAATATGAATTTTTAAAGGAGACTTTCCTTCTTTTATAAAAACAATGAAATAATCACTTATGGGTAATATGATATATTACCATTCACTGTACTTTGGATAAATAATAAATAAATTTTTTGATAAAGGACTCCATGGTGACGTCTCATATAATTTAAGAAGTAATTATAGGTTCAGCGTCGATATTTGTATTTTTATATATATATATGGGTCATTCTACAAAAATGGGTCAACTTTGGGGTCGAATTTGAAATGCACAATTTGTAACTTTGTTTGTAATGATTTTGATAGACAAGAAGATAATTTTATTGTATCCATATAGTAACATTCAGATTTTTTTATTTTTGTTTAAATATATAAGCTCATCGCTCTCTTTGCTTTACGGTTGAAAAACTTCCAAGGGACTGACGTTTTTGATATAAAACACAAAAAATCTGCTAATTGCTAATTTTGGATACTTTTTTTTCTTTTATATATTCAATATAACAATGAAAAGACAGCAAATCTAGTATATTGTTGAAATAATTATTAATAAATTTTCAAAATATTATTTACCAAGGGACTGACAAATTGAGTGTTTACATGCTGATTTTCGACACAAAAATAACAAAAAAAGTATATAAAACATGGATAACGCCCGGTATTTGGGCACCAATGTCTTCTTTACATCCTAAACTTGTATAAAACATATAATTATTTGATCAACAGTGTATAATATCAGATAAATTCTCCTTCTAATGTTTTTTATCTTTATGTATTTCCAGTAAGGCCTGAAGATGCTTAAATAAAAGCCTCGATCGCCTCAAAAATTAAAACTTTTTTTATTTATCGACGCTGAACCTCTAATTACCTCCTAAATAAATTTTTATTTTAAATTTGTTTAAGGTCTTTTTAGGCATCTGAGGCCATTAAGACTCCGTTTTTATTTATTTAAATTGAACAACAATAAAATATAATAAGGCATGAAAAATTTTACAAATATACATCAACACATTTTTTAATAGTGATAAACGAAATTTTGACTGCTTTATAAGAGAAAAAATAAAGAATTATTAAAATATTTACTTTTTATCAGAGTCGGAGTCGCTACTTGATCGTGAACTGGAACTAGATCGCCTTCTTGCTGCTGAAGCTGAAGCCTCAGGCTTATCGTCCGCATCACTATCAGAGCCACTATCGTCAGAATATATATCTGAGGCTTTAAGCTTTGTCCTGGAGGCTGAGGCAGATCCACCCCCTCCACCTTCAGATCCAGCCTCTCCAGATTCTCCATCAACAGATCCTCGACGACCCTCTTCATCGCCAGAAGTAGCAGCAGCTGCAGCTTCCGATTTTTGTTTTTCATTTTCGATTCGCTGTAATCTCTCTTTTTCCTCTAAAAATAAATAATATTATTTAAAATAAGTAATTGAAAGCAAGTGGAATAAAAAAGAATAAACAAAATTTAATATGAATACCTCGTTCCTTTCGTTCTTCTCGTCTGGCTTTGAGCAAATTCATGGCGTGTGCTTTCTTATCAACTTTTCCTCGATTTTCTTCAACTGTTTTTTTACGTTCTTTACTTCGTTCTTTTGCATCCATTTTTTCTTCTCGTCGTTTCTCCTGATCTCTTTTCTTTTTCATTTCTTGTTTTTTCGCTAGGCGTAATTTCTTTTCGATTTCAAATCTTAAAAAAAAATAACAAAATAAATTATAGAATTGGAGGAAGGGAGTAGAGATATTTGAGGATGAAGATTACTTCTTTTTTGGTCCGAATATTTACATCTTGTCTACGGAGACTAAAACAACTTTGACCTAAAGGGGAGGTTTAATCCCAGGAATGTAAACAAGGTGTAAAAAAAAATAGTGGGTCGAAAAAACAAACTCACTTTAATATTTATTAATTCAAATAGCCGACAAAAGATAGGGTGCCTTTGAATTGTTAAATTTATCAAGTTTAAGATTTAAAAAATACAAGATGAGTGAAAATTGTCCGTGTGGGTGAGTGTAGTATTATTTCAGCTAATCATAATATCTTAATTTGAGAATTCCTGCCTCGAAAACCTATTTATAAATCGTTTGAAGGATATACATGATATCAACGGCTACTTCAAGATAGTAGTGAGTGTAATGTATATATAAAAAATTGTTTTATTATTATTATTATTTATTTCTAGTCACTTATCGGCCAAACAGTGTAAATTATTGGTTTCAACCCTTTAATCGGATCATCTTCAAGGCGTACAAACAAAAATACAATAAGGAATATTTTATTATTATCGTCAAACAAAACATTTGTTAGATTTTTTAAAATTATTAGTTTGAGTTTTTTTATATAAATAAGCTTATTATTATTTTTATTAAATAATTATTTTTAAAACTTTTAATTATCTTAACTCGAGTACTATGAAAATCCACGTAAATTTTTATTTTTCACTTGTATAAATTTTATGTGAAACAACTTTTATAATTATTATTTAAATAATTATTACACTTTAATACAAATAAAAAATTTATTTATATAAAAAACTCAAACTAATAATTTAAAAAAATTGTACGAATTATATTATATATATGAAAAAATCTAATAAATATTTTGTTTGACGCAAATAACAAAAGATTCCTTAATGTATTTTAGTTTGTAGGCCCTGAAGGTGATTCGAATAAAGAATTGAAACAATAATGTTCTCTGGTTGGCCGAAAAGGGACTAGAAATAAAGAATTTTTTTTTCATATTTTTTTTTCATTAACTCACTATCTTTGAGTAGCCGTTGACATCCTGTATATCCTTCAAACGATTTATAAATCATAATAGCTATAGACAGTATTGAAAAATTTCTCCTATTTTTTGATGATTATCTCAACAGAAGGAGTAAATGAATGAACGAGAGGAGAGGGTTGCAGTCAAAAAATGAACAATATAGCAAATATCTCGAGTGATCAACAAATAAAGCTGAGTACAACTTGTAGGAATTTTAAAACTAAATTTTATCAAACACTTATTAAAACCAAATTGAAAGAACACCATTTAAATATATTTTTCTTTGGGAACTAAAGTGTGGTCTATGGGTTCTCTTTGGCTAGTATAAGCTCATAAAGGCAAACAGCAACCGAAAGAAGAGTCAAAAAGAGAAAAAAAGGAAAAAAAGTCAACAAAATTTTTTTTAAGTAACAGTGGCCTCGTAATTACGTTGAGCAAAATATGTGCCTTAAGTGAAGTGTTGGGAGTTAGAATGAAATTGATTTCCCCGAGTTCTTATTTATTTGATAACGATATTCAACTATTTATTGAATAATTTGTTATATACCTTGTCTTCATGACTTCACGCTGTTCAATACGTTTAAAAATTTCTTGTTCTCTTTCTTTTTCAGTCATTTGGGCTAATCTTGCACGATCCTCTTCATCTCCCATTAGATTTTCATCATATCCATCGTTAAATTCCTCTTGGCTCAAATCAGAACTATCAGAACGACTTGAATCTGATACCTCACCTTCCTCAGGTTCTGAGCTTGGGTGTGGTTGTGAAGATGGTTGTTGCTGGGGTTGCTGTTGTGGTTGTTCTTTTGGTTCGGCTTGGGGCTCGGGATCATCGGAATCAGAATCAGAGGATGATGATGATCGTGTTTGTGAACGTTTCCCAGTACGTTTACCTGCTTGAGATGAATTGCCAGATGATGATTTTGACTTTTTCTTCCTCTTTTTTTTCCCTCTAGCATCCCAATCATCATCTGAATCGGATGTGTCTGAATCTGAGAAAGCATCTTTTGTGTCTAACTTTTTATTTGAATTGGATTCTTCGGTTGCTGGCTTTGGTTTCTTTTTTGCTAACGACATTAATTCCTAAAAAAAGTCATCAAAAATTAATAAAAATCAAATAGGCTCGGTTGCAATAAAAAGATCAATGGAACAGTCTGGGTTTCGAGAAAAACTCTGCCTATTTTGAATGTTAATTTTTTGTATATATATATATATAACATTTTATCAAGTGAATGTAAGGCCCTTTTCAGGCCCTTTCCAAACCAATATTACTAAATGTGTGGTCTGTGCTATTAGAAGTATAAAACAAAAAAAAAAAAAAAAACAATTTCATTTCATTTGCAATTCTAAATTTTTTGTAATTTTAAGAAAAATAAAGAGACTGGCTTTGGGTCTAAAACCATTTCCATCAGTCTTTAAAAAAATTATTATATTAATAAAAACGAATTTGGCTAAACATAGAGAAAATTGTCTTGAGCTTGTCAAAATAAAAATTTTAAATTAAATGAAGAGTAATTAGAATCAATTAAAGTAGTAATAAATAAGGAGTTAAAAAAATACTATTGATGAAATTATAATATAATATAATCAAGATAATATTTTAATCAATTTTGCACACTAAGAAATAGATAAAGAATAATTTTTCTTTATTTTAAGACCTTTAAAAAAAAATGAAATTATATTAATAAAAACACGTGAGAAAAAAAATCTATCATTTAGAAATATTTATGCTTGAAAATATATAAAATTTTAAAACTTACTGATTCTAAATCACTTCCATCACTATCTCCACTATCCGAATAAATTAAAACTTGATTCTTGCGTTTAACCATTTTTTTAAAGTTAATTTATTAAAATAACAAAAAAGTTAATTTTAAAAATAATTAGAAGGTTACACGAATAAAAAATTCATGAGAATATCACTCCAAAGCAAATGACAGATTCTTGTTATAAATATCAAATAGAAAATAAAGATTCTTAAACTATTAATTCAATATTAAACAAAATATAATAGAAAATGTATAAATCTATGATTAAAATGTCTTCAAAACAATAAAAAAAAATATGAGAATAAACAAATGTACAGGTTATGATGAGGTTAGCATTCGAAGAAAAACGATAAATGATGGAAATGGACGTAATTGAAGCGGGAGCAAAACGAGCGACGCCAGCGCCCCTGGCGGAGCTCTCGTCTAATATTTTTTCAAGTTGGAAACTAAAATAAAAAATATAAATTTTAGGTATAATAATAATTACTTACTTTATTTAAATTATAAATACCCATTTTATACTCAAAGAGTAGAAATATATCAAAAGTGTAATAGAGGTATAATTAGATTTTCTTGGCCTAAAACCATCCGTAACTTAGGCATGATATCTCTAATGTGATTATTTCCTAAAAAAAAAAAAAAATACAATTAATTTATATTAAAAACTATGTAAATATTTTAATCATATGAAAATTTGTTTCTTTAAATTGATTGCAATTTTTAGACTTTGGCTTGATTAGACAGGTGCGCGGTCGCCGGCGCAATGACGTCATATCAAACCATCTCAGATGTTTTGGCGGAAAGAATTAAGCGCCAATATAAATACATTTTTTTTTTTCATTTGACTTTGAGTGGTCAGCTTCAAGCGATACAATTTCGTTTTCGAGTTAAAGCAAGAAATGATAAAAAAATTATGTCATTATCAGGGCCGCAGAGCCGCAGACAGGGGGATAATATTTTTCACGTCCCAGGATAGCTAAAAATGCAGATTTCAGTGTGTAATTTTCTTTTTTTGATAATAAAAAAAAAAATCAACATTTTAATTAAATAAATTTTACGCCATCTGTAGGTGGTGCAGCAAAAATTCCTGGCACGGACAAGGAGATAGCAAAGCGAGGGACGGCTCTGGTATGTTAACGGAATGTTAATTTGTATAATGCAAAATTTTGAAATGCCGTCACACCTTGTCATTTTCAGTACAAAGATATGATTTGATGAAGGGGCCCGTGTCAATTTACATTCAAACGCTGCCAAACGGCTTGCCTCTCGCTTCTCTGAAGAAACCAGGCGAGATGCCGGTCGAAAAATCTGCAGGACATCATGTCCTCTCACTGGTCCATCAAGAAGGCTGAGGTATTATTCTTCAGATATATATTTATTAACTAGAATATTTAATATAACCTGAAGAGAAGTTGCTGTTGATGTTATGGATTGGAAGAGAGCAAGTACGGTGCAGCAAATAATGAGAGCCTTTGGATGCCAAATGCCGAAAAGGAGACGTTTCGGACAAAATCTCATTTGCCCATCCTCAGTCCTTGTAGGCTTATAAACCAATTAGGCACAAAGTTGTCATTGTTGTTGCGGCACAAATTTGTGCACATGTATATTTTTTTTATAAACACAGGCGAGTGTTTAATGCCTCGTGAGCAACCTCTATAAAAGGGGTTCCCAAACTTTTTCAGTTCCCGGAGCCCTTAATATATTATAATTTTTCGCGACGCCCCATGTAAAATCACATCAGGGCAAACCTTATGTTACTAATAGTTTTTCTTCGTTCCGAATTCAGATACGCACTGTTATATCTATACCTCTTATGTTTGCAATAAATAAATAAATAAAAACTCCTGACTTTAATTTTACGACTAATAGCGAAAAATTAAAGATGAATACCAGGAACAGGTAGATGAAGGCAGCCAGCAAAGAACAAAAACTTTATTTAAATATCATCGACGTTTCGGGAACGCATAGCTCCCATCTTCAGGACCTATGGTCAACGAACAACCGTAGGTTCTGAAGATGGGAGCGATGCGTTCCCGAAACGTCGATGATATTTAAATAAAGTTTTTGTTCTTTGCTGGCTGCCTTCATCTACCTGTTCCTGTTGATTATCACTCAGCCATTAATTTCTTCTTTTAAAGGTGAATATTATTTTTTGCAATATTTAAAAGATCTTCCCGGCGCCCTGGGGCGCACATAACTGTATCTCTTGAGCTTGTTTATATTTTTTATCATCTCTCGTAGAATCATATCAAACGTTTGGTGGCTAATTTCTTCAAGTCTCCCTCGTGGTGTAAGGTTATATTAATATAGATGTTGGTATGCCTATATAAAATAAAGATTAATTTCCTCGGGGAACATTAAATAATAATTATCCAGATATAGCAATATATTTAGTTTTGTTGGACTATATACACAGATTGCTCATACATAGTATAATACATAATCATATCACGCTAGAATTCGTTTCATATTATTAACTATTTGAACAGAAAAAATAAATTAGTTAAGTTTAAGCATATATAAGGGAAGCAGTTTTTTTTTTTTTTAATTTTTATATTATTTTATTTATTTTTTTTCATTTACATATACAATCATGGATATTCTTTTAGATAATAAATCTATAATTCAAATAGTTAATAAAGTGGAACAAATATATGCATATATATAATGTATAATTTTTTTTTCAAGTGGTATGTTTGATTTTTTTTTTTTTACTTTTTAATATTTCATTATATTTGAAATGAAAAATTAAAACATGTATTTTTTGTTCTATAAATAAGGTTTACAAGGAAATAGATGATAATAATAATCGCAAAATATATTATAGGTCTGCTGACATTTTTTGGAAGTTTGATTAAAGCTATAAAATTAGTAAGAGAATTGTGCGTTTTTGTTTATCACGTCAAAAATTCAACATTTGCGAAAGGCTAGCCAACAAATTTAACAATATTATAATATAATTCTTATGCTATTTTTTTCTTTTCAAAAAAAAAAAAATATAATAAAATAGCAATAAATAAATAAAATTAAAAATTCGACATCAGAAAAATTAATATACAGTTCATAAACCTTTTGATTCTTATTTTAAATATATATATATACTTTTTTTCAAATAATAGAATCATATTATTATATAAAAAACAAATAATAATAAAAATAAAATGATCGATTTTTTGTTGACTAGTCTGCCGAATAATATTTTGATTAGTTTAAGATTCTCTATTTATGAATTCGTTTCTTTTTAATCATTGAGGAATAATAAAAATAAAGTGATACAGGCACGCTTTATTATTATTATTATTTATATGAATAACAATTTAGTTTTGATAAAAAGATATTTCTAATTAGGCCAATTTTTATCATTTAGGCGATTTTATTTTAAGAATATCATTGGACATATAAAGCTTTTATAGTTTTTATCTTTTTATACATTACAACAATTCATACACTTTGATTAGAAAATAAAAAATGATTTCAGTTCAGCTTTAAAATAAAGAAAACTTTGCTAATGCAAAAATTTTGCACAAAATTTGAATATAGAGCCGGTTTCACATGGTCAATTTTCTGCTTCACACAATCAATGCCATAAATAAATACAGAGAGACCTTCCACGGTCAAAAATTTCCCAAGGATATTATTTTTCACAAATAGACAAGCGGCAATACTATACTTTTGTTTATTCATGTAATTTACATAGGTACTAGGAAATTTTATTCTACTGCCTGGAAGGTTTTTATCTTGTGATAGTCTTATATCTCAGGAACACTAAAGAAAAAAAGTTTCAAGTAAATAAATGTTGATTATCAAGGGGGAAGCAAAGCGATCCTATGATTTTTTACAAAATGTGGATTTTATAGCTGGATAATCGTTAATGTGAAAAAAAAAGAATGGGAGCCAGATATTATTTCATTTATTAGGCTCTCTATGCTGACGTTTCGGTCTTGGTTAAGACCATCTTCAGATCTATAACAACACAAAGTATATTTTATTCGTGAAATTTTACAATGTTATGGCATGCTATAAATTGGAATGTCAATATAGGTATACAATCAAATGTGTAGTGAACATAAAAAATTCGCTTATAAGTAGATAATTAATAATATTAATATGTTCTTTTCTTTTTCTTAATTATTATTCTATCATTAAACATATTAATATTATTAATTATCTATAATATAAGCGAATTTTTTAGGGTTTATTATATATATGATTGAATATTTGATTGTATGCCTATATTGACAGCCCGCAAGGTAATTATAATTAATCCGATTTATACCATGTCATAACATTGTAAAATTTCACGAATAAAATATTATACTCTGTGTTGTTATAGCTCTGAGGATGGTTTAACCAAGACCGAAACGTCAACATAGAGAGCCTAATAAATAAAATAATATCTAGCTCTCATTCTTTTCTTTACACACTATGATTTCTTGACCATGACCAGGCTTTCCTAATAAATATTAAATAAAAATGCACAATGTCGAAAGTCCTTCGGTTACCACCAGTATTTAATATATTATATATATATATAGAATCCTAAAGGCCTCAGTAGCCGAAAGGGAAACAAAAAAAAAATTGATGTTTACTTTTTTGCAAATATAAGATATAGGTTGACAAAATATAAGTTTGGTCAAGTTTAAAAAAATAATAGGCGCGTTTGATTACTCCAAGATAAGAAACAGCCAGATTTTATTTGAAATATTTTTTCTTATAATGCAGTGTTCTGAGAGAAAAGACTGTCTCAATAAAATAAATTCTCCCTATATAAATGAAATTATAAATAAAATTTTTCATTTAAATAGCTGGCTCGAGATAAACTGTGTGTAACAATAAAATTAGTGAGTTGTCTGGAATGACTTTAGTAAACCGGCTTTAAGAGTTAAAAGAAAATGGAAAAAAAATATTCCTTGTGCAAAACTTTTTATGGAAGACATAAAAAATAAAAAAATGTCAAACAGACTGATGATATCTTGTAAGAAAAATAGTTTTTAGTATACATATATAAACATATATGTATTTTTGTCATTACAAAACTTGACAAAAATGTCGATTCTTTATTTTTTTTAAAGATTCTTTTTATTTGTTAAACAATCAAAGGCTTTTTTTTAAATACTTGTGGGTTTTTGAAATTTTATACCCCAAACAAGCACTATATATAAGTGTATCACATTGTTACAACGTTCCACTTGTTGAACAGTTCGGGCGCAAAAATATACATACTACAAATGAAATAAAAAAAAAAATAATAATCTCAAATAAATATAATAATTATTATAAATCTTATGACATTATTTGTATTAAGGCTGCGTTTTATTTAAGAAAAAAAAGTAAATAAATAAAACGAGGATTAAATCGCGAATTGGTGTTGTTATCCAAATTTATAGTGAATATATTGGAAAAATGTCCTTTTTTTAATTGATATATGTATACTATAAAGAATCATTTTTATGGAATTTAATATGCCTATTCACCCAAAAATTAATGATTAAAGAAATATATTTTGGAATATTAAAAAAGCGTAAATAAAATGATCTCTTTTTAGGAATTAATTATACAAAATGAAAATCTATAGTATACACATATATGATCAAAAAGATATTTTTAAATATCTTATTATTATAGTTTTTAATTATAGAACACATTTTATATTAATTATTTATTAAAAATATAAATACGGCTGTACGGCAGTCGTTTTCAAAAACTGTACCCTTGCTCCTACTCAATTAAATTAAACTAACCTCTAAGGGACCGTTATGTGCATTTTATATATAATGACGTCAGCGCCATCTACTGTCATTCCTATGAAGTTTGGCATGTACGAAAATGCACGTAACGTTCTCTTAGAGGTTAGTTCACTTGAGTCAGAGCAAGTGTATAGTACTTGAAAACGAGCAGAATAAGCAGTCGAAACGTTGTACGGTATTTATATTTTTAATAAATAATTAATAACAAAATGTATAATCTATAATTAAAAACTTCAATAATTTTAAATATCTTATTGACCTGTTTTTGGATAATGTTATTTATACTGTATAATATGAAAATAAAAATTTGTTTGATGGGAATATTTTCCAATATATATATATATATATATGTATAGATTATATATATAATTTTAATTATTAGGCCTAACACAAGAAATAAACGATTTTTTTCGATATAATATATATTTGATATATTTCTTTTTCAATTTTTTATTTACTCTACGCAACTTTAACGATGTTTTTTTTTTTTTAATTAGAAATTTATTATACACAATTTAACTACACTGATATTGGAATGAGAAGCTATGGTCAGTCATTATATATTCTTTAAATTCGTTTTTCAATCAATCATTTAACGAATTTGTTTAAAGAATACATCGGGACCGAAATGCGCTTTCGTGGCTTGCACTTTTGGCTTTATTTTTATTTTTTTTTTTTTTATTTTTATTATTTTTTTTTTTTTTTGCTTAAAGAATAATAATTTTAAGATTTATTTATATAAAACAAATTTATGATAAATTTACACGGCTAAAATTTAAATATAATGTACATGGAGTGCGACGTGGCGTGCTAGAGAGATGGAAAGATTAAGAGAGAGAATGTGTGATGAGAAGAATTTTTTTTTTTTTTAGGAAGTTATGAAAGGATGATGATAAGTTAAATAAAGCCCGGGCAATGTCGTCGAGTCTTAATTGGTCTCTGAAGACTTTTCTTTTTCCTTTTCTTTTTCTTTTTCTTGCTCAGGCTCAGAAGAGTCGAGCTGCACTTCGCTGTTCTCGAGGCCTGATTCGCCCACGTCGCCGCAAAGAGCGTCAACAAATTCCTTTTATAGAAAAACAAATAAATTTCTTTTATTACAAATAATTATTGGGATATTTATTTTAATTATTTACAATTTTAGGGTGTCCATAATAAAATTGTGAGTAGGAAATAAGGGAGAGAATTCAAGAAGATTAAGATTTACAACTTTTTAAAAATATTTGGATGAAATGATTTCCATTTGGATTTTATATTTTTATAGCGGTCGGGAAAAATTAGAAGGTAAATCCACGGAGTGCAAAATATATAATTCTGGGTACATAGAGCAGGGATAGGCAAAATCCTTTAAAAAGGATTAGCGATCCGATTCGCAGATCCAGGCAGTTCGAACGATCCGATCTGATTTAGAAAAAGGATCCCTGTTCCGATCTGATTGTCAAATCCAGATCCGCAATCCAAAAATCGGATCCAGATTTTGATTTTAAGGCGTTCGGAAGAATGAAAAGGATATAAATATTTTTAGGAGTCGGCAGAATTGCTGATTGGATTTTGGCAATAAATAAAAATCGTATATTTAGTATTATAAGTTTTTTATATAGCTGGTTAATTGATGTAGTAGAAGGAGAATAAAAAGAGAGAGCAGCTAATTAGATTTTCTTTTATTATACCCTCAATGCTCACATATATTAAATAATTTTCCTTTCAAATAAAAATCAATTTGGTGAGTTTTATTTTCCGTATATTTCGGATGCATTGATAGCGATCCTTAATCAGAGGCTGAAAATAATAACAATATGAGTTAAAAAGAGACATAAATGATGTTACAATAATATTTTTAAAAAAATTTTATTTATTATTCATTTGGCAACACCACAACTTTAATTGATACAAATATTTATTAAAAAGTAAAAAATTTTAAAAGATTGGCAATCTTTTGAAAAAGGATCGCTAATCGTTTGGAATTAGTGATCAGATCCTAGATCCAGAAAGCAAAAAATGATTTCAATCCAGATCTGAGATCCTCCCCAAAAAAAGGATTTCGATCCAGATTCGAATATCTTGGATCGGATCCAATTTTCGGGTTTAAATCCACAAGGATCGCGATCCTGCCCATCCCTGATATAGACGGGACCTTGATTCCAAAGTTGTCTTTTTTCCAGAAGTATATCATGATTAATTTTTTTCACACTCGATTTATATTTAATTGTCAAGAAGATTCTCTTCTTTGTTTTATTGTTTTCAAAATTCCGGATAATAGAAAATTTGCCGATAAAATAAAGAAAAATAGGGTAAGAGAAAGTAAAAAATGATCAGACAAGGTACAAACGGACTGGAAGAAAGTCGGTAAAGCGAAAATGTCGGACAAAAATTGAATGGAAATCGAGACTTCCAAGTTGATAGGAAATTTTTTGTTTTGAAGGATAGTTGGATGAAAAATTCTTACAATCAAGAAAAAAAAAGGTATTTACAAGAATAATAAGAAAATGTTTATAAACAATGGAATTGGAGACAGAGAATTAGAAGCGTAGATACGGGCAAAGAGAGAAAAAAAGTTTATACACAATAGAGACTAAGTGGACACCCTATGAATATATACTGTATATACATACATTATACTAATTAAATTAAGAAAAAATAAAATTCCCTTTATGAACTTAAGTTATAAATTGATATATTAATTTTATTTTTTATTAAAATTTATTTTATTATATTAAAATGGAATGGGAAGTTGAAATTCTTTTGATAAATGGTCTGGGTAAACAAGGAAAAGATCAAGGAAATAGATATTTGGCTTTAGAATATTATCTAAAAAAAAATTTATTTTAAGTCAAATTAAATATTTTTTTTTAAGAGTATCTTTGTTTTTATCACATTTAATTTAATTTATAGATGTTAGAATATAAGATTATATTATTTGATTTAAAACGTAAAGGGAGGATCTTACGCCGAAATATACATATAAAATCTAAACATCTAAAAATAATTCCATTTAATAAATTTTTCACTAAAGCAAAGAGCACCAACAAAAGCCACATTAATATTTGACGAGGTACGGAACTGATACAAAGGAAAGAAAGAAGACAAGGATCTAATACATATTTACAAATACACTAATATAGTAAGCTATTTGAAGAGAAAGAAAAGTATTATAAATTTAGTTCTGTTTTTTTTTTTTATATTAATAATGCTGTTTAAAATTATATTAAGAGTTTACGTTAATAAATAATTGAAAGAGTAGTTTAAGGATTTAGAAAGTGAGAAATTTACAAAAAATAATAATCTAAATGTTCATTCTTAAATTTCCGGCAGAAAGTTTATTTTAGTTGTTTTCAAGAAAATATATAAAAGATGAAAAGAAGATGAAGAAATGGCAAACGATAGAAGAAAATATTCTACAAAGAAAGCCTTACCATAAGAAATGAGGGTACATAATCAATAACATGCATGCATGCGAAGCGAGCGACATGACACGAGGACCGAATACGAACTTGCCAGCCTTTCGGATCACTTACATCTGTGCCTGGTTCTTCATCACGCGCAGTTTGTGTCGCCAATTCCTCAGCTCCGTTGTAGGTGTCTTCGGGGAGGTCATCACCTAGCCACACAAGCGGTCACTAACCAGGGGTACAAGCGGCGAGCAAGGGCTGCATGCCATCATTTACACCCCTTTCTCTTTTTTTATCTTATTATACCCACTCCCAGACAATTTATTGTTTATATTATGGAAAATTATAGAATAGGGCAGGAGAGGGTTTTGAAGTTATCGTTAACACACAGACAGGTCATATTCTCTAGGCAAAAACGTTAACTTTTAACATCTGAAAACAGCGTTTCATTCATTTTCACACCTCCTTGCCTCAAATTGCTATTCTGTAAGCAAAAACTTTAACGTCAAAGCCAGTAGCGTAACTAGGTGCCCCCCCCCCCCCCCCCCCCCGCCTTTGGCGCCCTTCGATTCCGACATAGGCGCCCTATGGTATTTAAGGTATAGCCCAGAGAAGGTGATTTTATCATATTCTTTCCATAGATTGTCCAAAAAATTGATATACATTTAGTTTTTTTTTTTTAAATTATATTACAACTTAAAAAACGGCGTCCTATTTGAGCTTCACCCCCTCCGCCATCAAAGGCTAGTTACGCCGCTGGTCAAAGCGTTAACATTTAGACAATAGTGTTAAAAATTAATGTCTAGGGGGCGCCTTTAATATTTTAACACCGTATTTAATGCATAAAAATGGCGTCTTTAACCTAAAAAGTAGGTTATGATTTTGACAGCTTTGAGATAAAAGCAACATGTTAAAGTTGCTGTTAAAACTTTGTTTAGAGAATTTTTAACGCTGGTGTTATTACTTTACTTTTTAACACCCAATTTGTGATGTTAAATTTTAACGTCTGTTTTTAGAGAATAAACCTGAGATAGCGTTATTTCAGTTTCAACAAATAATTAGTCACATGTTTCTATCAACTGCTATCTATCTCAGAAAATATTATCTCCTATACTTATTTCATTCAATAACGAGAAGAGACCCAGTAACCTCTCAAAGCAAGAGAAAACACAAAAATAAACTAAACAGATACAATCACAAAAAAAATAAATAAATAAATTTTGAAGGACTGCTAGAATAAAAAATATTTATATATACGAGAAACACATTTGTCTGAGAAATTAAAATGTTCAGAGGACCTAGCCACCGAGGACTGGTGCCTCTAAGCGGGTCGTAATAAATTTATTTATTTATTTATTTATTATGAGTTACCAGAATGCCCATCCGAATTTCAAAGTTCGAACAAGGCCCGTGTAGTAATTTTGTGAAATAAGCGAAATGCCGGATATTTACTATTAACAGATAGCAATTAACATAAAAACATATGATTATAACATAGATACAGTGGAGCAACGAGGATTTTATCCAGAGGAGAGAAAGGGTTAAAAGCATAGCCCCCCCCCCTTATATAGTAGAAAATCTGGTAACCCTAAGGGTATCAAACAACTTTATATTTTTTTGAAATCAAAGGAAAAATTTCTTATTATTATTATTATACAAAATAAATTAAAATTTTATGAGATCCAAAATAATTGTTTCAATTTAAAATACAAATATACAGGAAGTCTTTTGCTTATTGCAGGTTTTCGGCAAACAGAATAAAGATAATTTTATTTTTTGGTTAAAATTTTTCATTCAATTTTATTCTGACTGGTCGTACGTCATTAATAAAAAAATTTTCACCAAATTTATTCTGAAAACCTACATAAGGAAAAAAAACTTCCAGTATATTATTGTTAAAATATAAATTCCAGGGGGTGCAATTTTGCCCAATCTTAAGCACAAACATATCTCGCAAATTTGCAATCTTAAACGATATATTGACTGGCTAATGAACAGTCTATTTGAAAATTGGTAGACAAAAAATTCCGTCCTTTTCGAACAAGGCTCTACGTAGTTAAAATATAAAGTTGCTTTGAAAATACAACGCCTAAGAGGCAAGGAAGGAACTTCATTCTATAATTTTCATAACTAAAACATAAAATTTCAAAGTATTTTAAAACTTTGAAATTTTTTTTTTTTAACATGGAATTCAGCCCAAAAAAAACTTAAATAACAAATCTAGATGGATTTAAAAAAAAAAAGCTGCTAATAACAAGCTCTCTAATTGTCTAAATAGTGGCGGCTCCAGAAACTCCAGAGTGCACAAAGGAATTTAGGTTAAAATATTCTTCGTCCAAATGAAGAACAAAACATAACACAAAAAAAAAAATATGATTCATTGGCATGTGTTCTATTTATATATTAATTTCTAATAAGTCCGAAAATTTTCTTTGCCAATGGATCACAATGAAATATTAATGACAAAATATGAATAAAATTTACGGGAGAAAAAAAACTAAACAAAAGGATGGGCATGCAAAGGGTTGGAACGCTTACTCTTAAGCCCAGAAGAAGTCGATGGATCACTTTTGCCTTCATCTTCGAGTTCCCCATCAGCTGTCACTGATGTTGACTCCGCTGACAATTGGCGGCGTCTTTCTGCCTCTAGTAAAGCATGGTTTTGTTCACGAGCTCGTGCTAATTCCCGACGCAACCGTTCGCGCTCCTCATCGCGACTTTTATGAAATCGCTATGATTAAATGAAAAAATAAATAAATAAATAAAATTAAATGAATAAAGATGATAGACAGCGGTATGAATAAGTAAATTATTCTATAGAATTGTAGTAGAGAGAGAAAACTATGAAAATAATATTAAAAGAAACTCAAAGAGAAAAAAATACCATGTTCCCCTTAATAAAATAAGGAAATAATTAATTATAACACATCACTCAATAAGTCTCCTGTCTATAAAAGAAAAACAAATTTGTTTTTAGAAATTCAACTTTATTCGTCAACATACTCTCCTTTCAAGAGTGATACATTCATTCCAACGCTCTAACTTTATGTAAAACGATTTGTCTTTGCTCTCAGTTTCGTCAATCACTTCTTCATTTGAGCCAAATTTCTATCTCTGGAGCATCTTTTTCATGTCTGCAAAAAAAGGGGGCCAAATCTGGAGAGTACGGTGAGTGGGGGAAGCAATTCAAAGCGTAATTCATTCAATTTAACAATGTTTTCAATGATTTGTGACGAAATTCCTTTCTATTCAATGTCTTGGAAATTACAAAAATGGAACACTAAAACTTCTAAACTAACTGTCATGAAATTTTGACACCAACTGTTTGAAGGTTGGTATTACCCGGGAATCCCGTGGGTCTGTCAACAATGTTGCCATCTATATGTGAACTTATTTAGTGATGTGTTACTATAAAAATCATTTTCCATTGTAGATCAGTAGAACCTCAATGAGAGTTCTAGTAATTACTTTCTTGATCTTCTTAAGAATTCAAAAAATAAACGACAAATTTATTTCATTTGTAACAGTATTGATTCGATTTCAGGCTGTGGTATTTTTTTCATTTAATTTTAAATCATTTCGGCTGCTACGGCCATTTGACTTTTTACAAATTCAAAAGAAGTGCAGTAAAGTAGTGGAAGTAGTTGTTGTAATCGATTGCTTTCGCAGGAAATTCACCTGTCTCAACATATCAATCTGCCGTCTTCAGAACCATTTTAACTAAGATTTTACAAAAAAATATTAGTAATGACAATAATTTGAAAAATTTCAACATTCAAAGAATTTGATCTCCATTAGTTAAGAGGTAAAAATCAAATATATGCCATTATTATATAAAATTGTATAGTTAAATTGGCTCTGAAGACTGCAAATTATAAAGTCGAAAGAAGTGAATTTGAACGTTTTTTTACTTAGAAATAAATACTCTGAAAAATACAATAAAATTTTCGTCTTATTTTTTGAAATTGCCAGTTCTATTAATAAACCGTCTTAAGAAAAACCTAGAAAGTAACTACTAAAACATTTATTAAATACTAGTGCCTAGACGTATACACACCCTCATGGTCTTTGGTGATTTCTAACCTTTTCTCAGGGTCAGTTGACAACGGAATGAATTAGGTCTGGTTAGAGTTAAGGTATTTTTTCTAACATGCCAAAACAAAAGGCTTTTATAGAAAACTTTTAGCATTCTTTATTGTTAATAGGAAAATTTTGTAAATTTTTTTAGAAATAAAATTAAATAAAAAAAGAACGTTCAAACGAAAAATAACTTAGCCAAGGTTCCAAGTTGCGCTACTTTGGAAGAATATTAGAATGATAAATATTCTTAAATAAATAATTCGTAAATAAAATTATATGTAAAAAAAATCTTACCAAAAGTTGAGTAAGCTGCCCGGATAAGTTGCTTGTGATTGGCCAAAGTCGATCAACAGGTATAGCTGGAAGTCGACCTCCACGACGCGCAACATCCTCTTCAGAAACGGCCATCGCGTCATTCACTAATTGTGTTAATTGATCCACTAAAAAATGAAAGAAAATTATTAAAATTTTATTCATTTTTTTTAGTAGTAATAAATAATTCTAAAAATAGGATAAATAATTACCCATTCCGATGGCAGCGAGTGCAAGTTCGGCAGGCTCCCTCTCCAAGGCTGCTGCTTCCGGTGTTGCAGCAATATCCGCCATCGCTTCGA
This sequence comes from Euborellia annulipes, assembly GCA_023213315.1. Lineage (NCBI taxonomy): Eukaryota > Metazoa > Arthropoda > Insecta > Dermaptera > Anisolabididae > Euborellia > Euborellia annulipes. The sequence continues at coordinate 97,224 of JAKCPI010007679.1, forward strand.
AATCTTCAGGCGGTACCCGTAAAATTTCGGCAACAAGGCGTTGTTTATCGGCCAACGCGGCTCGAACAGCAGCATCTTGTCGACGTAAGCGCTCTAATTACAAGAAGAGATGATTTGAATGAGAAATAAAATTTTTTATCCTTTTTAAAATAATCTTACCGAGAGGTGTGAGTACAGGTTCGGCAGTAAGTACCGCCCGTTGTGAGATGATAACCTCATAAGGTTGTACGAGAGGTCGTTCCTCTGTTGAAATTCTAATAGGCTCAAGACCGCCACTGAGAGGTCGTCTTGGAGGCATTGCGGTACGTGGGGTTGTTGCTGAAGATGACGATGCACCGGGATCTGGTGACTCACCTCCGTCAGGAGGTTTATTCGATGTTTCTGGAACACTTGGCGGCTCTGAAGTTGGCTCTGGTGTCTCCGTAGAGTTGGCAACTTCCGATGAACTATTATCTACAGGAACGTCGCCTCCTGCAGGCGATGTGCTACATCCACCACCGATTTCTTTAATTACTGGTAACTCAAACGAGTCGTTACCGCTTGAAAAAAAAAAAAAACACAATTAATTACTATTTTAATATTAAATCAAAACCTACCCTCTTTTTTACAGTTTCGTCGAATTTAGACAAGATCTAACAACGGAATAGTAAACAAGAAGTTCCTTATCTTTGGTATTTTTTCTGCTAACCTCAAATAAGCCAAAATTTAATGAAGCAACCAGCAATTTAAAAAAAAAACAAACATGGGTGTTTAGCTTCATATTTTGTTTTGACATTAAAAAATAAAAAAACTTATTAATTAATAAAATATTGTTTTATTGTGACATAAAAAAGATGGGGCAAGAAAACTGTCTTGACATCTTAAAAGACATTTATAGTGAAGTTAGAGACTTTATAAAATGCTTTATTTAATAATGTATACAAAACAAAAAAAAGTTATATTAGTCAAAGTGTGAGAGTATGTCAGTGCAGTCCAATGGTAGAGAATCAATGAAATATTATTTATAATTAATATATTTATTATCTCAATTAATTATAAATATATTTCATTGATTTTCTACCGATGCCCTGACCTACTCATCTACACATATCTATTTCTACAGTCCTGGTGAAGTAATATTCTATTGGTCAAGTTAGAAATTTCAATTAAAAAATAATTTCAAAATTCATGAGATTTTTGTATTTCAAATTTTCGGGGAAAGCAGCAGTGTTAAATTTAAGAAGTTCTGAAAAAACTCGAAAATCAGGGATAAGTCGCTTAACCAATGGCTAGGCTACTTGACCTTGAGTGGAGGAACTGGCTTTATAATATTATGAATCAAATAAGAATGTTTATCAAAGATTGCTTATTATAAGAAGTAATGATTTTTTTCTCATATTTTTTCTGTTTTCTCCTCCCTAAAAATAAGGATCAAAATGATTTATTAAAAATAAAACGCTTCATTTCTTGGCGTTAACAAAAACTAAAAATAATACCACCGTTTAATCGAGACAATTTGGTAATAAAGATAGAAAATATTTTTAGATAAATAAATGAAGTAAAGATAAATTAAAATCTATTCTATTAATATTAAAAAATAAATATATTAAAATTCTTTGAGAATTTAACAGATTGTTTTAAATTTAATGAAATAGTTTAAAAATAACAAACTTTGACGTAATAAGCTTTATATAATTTTGGTACATTCAAACTGGATTGAGTGATGAAGAAGAAATAAAGAAAAAGAAGAAAAAAAGAGTGGCAGGCTTACTCTTTGGCTTTTTCGCTCTCGGGGGTGCAGGCTGCAGCGGCTGTTGAGGCTGAACTTGGACCCGCTACGTTTGCAACCCCACGAGAACCTCTTGACTTGCTTGCACCTTCCCGGGCCTTATAAGAATCGACCGCTTCGTTTATGTGCTTGAACCATCTAAAATAAACAAACAACAAATTGGATATTTAATAAAAAAATAAGGATAAAATCATTTAAGTGAGGGGTGAAGACGGACGGCCCCCTCTAGCCGTCTTTCCTGGGACCTCTATTGATTGATAGTGGGTATTGGCGGAATCTAAACTTCCTTCTATCAATCACTTTTTAAGAAAATATTTTATTAAAATTATATACAGGAAGTGGTTTATCTCAGAGGAGCATCAATATTAATTACTATTAAGGGGGCTTGCTGGTGTAGTGGGCTAGGGTGTCGTCTTCTACAAAGGAGATCCGTGTTCAAATCCTGGGTGTGAGCGATTTTTCATTAAATAAAAAGATTTATTTAATGTAACAAATCCTCAAACAGGCACTGGATTGGAATATTGGATCTCACCGCAACAGCCCCCTGGTAACTCTACGGGAGGAGTTGCTGGGACATCCCGTGCTGTGGAAGGGACGTAAAGAAGGTTCCCTCTCAGTGATGCATTCTTCGGAAGGAGTCGGTGCTGAGGGAGTCCCTCCTCAAACTAGAACATCCTCCTTAGCATAGAAAAGGTTGGTTAAAAGGAGGCGGGTGGAACCAGAATCACTAGCTAGAGACGAAAGCAGGAGGAGGAGTTAGAGATAAGAAATAATGTAACTTCACGGAGTGCCGGTAGATGGCTACGGCCAGAGGCCGGTTGGGTTTGAGGTGTGTGTCTTCACACACGAATGCGCCTCGGGTAAATAAATATAAAATAAGTAAATAAATAGGAATTTCAAATATATAATAATAATAATATAATTACTATTAAATTTTGAAAAAATATTGTAATAAATATTTACGTTGGAAAGCTGGAAAGATAACATTTGGAAAATATAAACATTGCCCCATAACGTTAAACGATGTGTAAATCTTTCTAAGGATTAACCAATTGCTTTACTTTGCCATCTCTAGAGGAGATATAAAATAATATTTGCCTTTGAAAAAAATTCAAAGAAACATGAAAGAGAAATTAAAAGTCAAAACATTACTTTATTACTGTTTATTTAAAAAAAAAAAGTGTTTTCTAAAGCTCCTTCACTTTCTGGAGAAGGAAGAAGGTGTGATGTTGGGGCATCAAAGTAAATTAGGTTCATTCAGGGGAAAAATTAAGGTGCATTTACACCGGAGGCTCGAGGCTAAGGAGAAAATTAGTGACAAAGTACAAAAAATTTGAAAAAAAAAGTAGCGCCTATTCAAACCATTCACCCCGTCAGCTAAACTAGTGCTTTTTTTGTAAATTGGTATTATTGCATGTTGGCCTAGAAAGACTTTTGACTAATCAGCTCATAATAGAAAAATTTTCTTTTAAAAAAAAGAAAAATCTGGTGTGACTGGCGCACAGCACACAACTTTCTCTTACCTTCGGTAATCGAAAGTTGTGTACTGTGCTTGTCTCACCAGATTTTTTGTGTCGACATGTATTTAGTTTCGGACAGTAGGGTACATTCGATTTTCAAGATGTAAAATTTATAAGTATGGCAAAATATTTATATTTTGTTGCCATGGCCACCATTTCTCCTATCTTTTCTATGGAGTACAAGAGTAAAGTGGTCTCAGAAGATTTCAATCACAAAATGAGAATATACATTTTATTGAAGATCTAAAAAATAATTGATTTTTGAATTTAAAAAAAAATCGTTGGAGCAAATTTTGAGAAAATCGAAAAAAACTGAAAAAGTGCATCAGTAAAGTGCTAGTACTCTTTGGTCGATTTTGTTCAAAAGCTTCGTGCCACGTCCCATGGGGGTGCCTAACTTAAATATAAAATTTCAACCACCTAGCTCTTTCCGTTATTGAGATATTTTGTTCACAGCACACAGACAGACAGACAGACACACAGACAGACCATGTCGCGAAAACCACTTTTTTGGATTCAGGGGACCTCAAAACGTGTATATCCATCAAAATCTCGACATCGGATTTTTGACATGAATCCAATACTTTCTCTCTATATATATATTACATATATACATAGGTAAGAGAAAGTAAAATGAACAAGAAATTTGAATGGATTCAAAACGTATACAAATTCCTTAGGTGTATGAAAATACAAAAATAGAAGTCAGGTTGAGAGTGTTTGTATTTATTTATGCATCGCTAAATTTCCTAATAGGCTGACTAAGAAGTCAAAATGAGTGTTCTATCTATTTTAAAATCTATAATGAAAACAACAGATTAAGCTCTCTTGTTTTAATGATTGGTAGTATGTAATCCAAATGACTTAAATAAAATCATCGGACTGCCTGGGATCTGAACCCACGACCCTTAGTATAGAAGGCCAGAACGCTAGCAACTATACCAAGGCCCGAAGACTAACAGCAACAGTTATATGGGATCAAAAAAAGTTTTTAAAAAACTTTTGACTTTTCGCATGGACCCTAAATTCCTTTCATAACCTGGGGAGAGAAAAAAATATCTGTTCTTCAAACATCTACAAATATTTTAGCAACATCCCATAACGAAATTACTACAGTATAAAAAACAAAATTTGTTATTGGGGCGAAGAACTACTTTTATTAAGGTTGAATTAAAAGAAATAACAAACAAAATATTAACAATACATAGCAAAGCAACGGCAGGCAAATCCCGTTCCCTTAAAATCTAAAAAGGGAAGGGGATAGATAAGCAAACAAGTGCAAATGAATGAATGGGGCGGGGGTGAGGGGATGGCACCTGCCAAAGGCGGCGCGCAACGCCGGCGGCGGCGACGAACTCATGACGTCATCGTGTGCGTGTCATGACATGTCTCTTGTCCGATGGCTCGTAAGGCACTGGCTGCCTGTTCGCGAAGCCCCATGCGTTTATTAATAGGCACCCTCCCGCCCGCCTGACATGGCGTTCATCTTAGAGCTAACTAACACAGGAAACGCCTCTTCCCTGCTGCTCCTGCTTCGTCTTCATCTTCATCTCATCTCATCGGGACTGACTGCTTTACTCCCACACCAAAATCAAATCCCCCATTTCATTTCTGCCTGCTATTGTCCGGTTTATTTATATGCGACGACGTTGGATGACATTTCTAAGCTTTTGGAATTAAATTGAAAGTTGTTTGAAAACGGATTTCCATGGAACTTGAGGTAAATCACTAAATGCCACTAAAATGGGTAGATTAGGTCTCTTGGATGGATGGTAAGCGTATTTTCAATTATCTCATAATATGAGTATTGACCAAAATAGAAATGGACAGAGAGGAAGGAAATACAAAATCTTTTAATTAATAAGAAAAAAGATATACTAATGAGCCCATAACATTCCAAAAAAATAAATCTTATTTATCTCAAAGTTGCTACATATTCAAAAATATAAGAAATCAGTCATATTATCGATGAAAAAATTGTATTATAGGAGAATTTGTTAACATCAGCGCTATTTCTTGTACAAGGGTCTGTATCAAATTAAGCTATGTCTGAAATTTATATAATAAAAATTCCATCACTGAATTTGCTCTGTTCGTATTGATTGACAGACATCCTATCCTAACAACACATAATTCAATGTCAAAATTTTTAAACAAAATCAAAGTGAAAATTCTACTCTAAGGAATTGAGTTTAGCTATGCATAAAGACGAAAAATAACGGAATGCTGCAAGCTTACAAGATTTTTAGAGCCCTAGAGATAGATAAATAAAGAATAGAGTTCTAAATATAATTTTTCCCTATCTTTTTAAACTTTCACAGTTCGAACAAGTGTGTGGAAGGACACCGGGCAGCCACACAAATAGAATATGGAATACTAAAGAAATGAATTCATAGAACAGATTCCAAATTCAATAGATAACAGAAATAAAAAGAAAGAACTAATAACAATTCTTCAACTTGAGTTTTCATAGTAAAAAAACAAAATAACTAGAAAGGCAGCATTTATTAATCATAAAACCCCCGAAAACATGAGTGAGTGTGCCCCTTTAAAAATCAACCTTCGGGGGGTAAATTTTGTTTACACCACTGGAATGGAATTTCTAAGAGGTTCAATTTTCCCTTAGGGAATAAAAAATGTAAAAATAAATAAATACTATAAAATAGATGAATCCACTTAAAAGGCCGATATATAAGTGGAAAAACCTTAGTTAAGGCTTAATGAGTGAAGCCGCGAGAATTATAGACCGAAACTCCTCAAACACGCTGATTTTTCGGCAAGGGCGTAGGAAGGGAAAAATAAAAACAAATTTTTTATTTTTTCCAAATGAGTTTAATTGAGTCTAATATTTCGAAAGCACACAGGCTCTTCTTCTTCAGAGGAAGCTCATTTTATACTCCGCTAACATTACAATAACATGTTAGCGAGACGAATAGCTGAATCAGTATCTAGTAGAAAATAAAAGGCCGAGCAGCTATGTTAATTTCTTTATTTAAGAACCCACAGCGACGTTTCGGTCGACTATGCGACCATCTTCATGGCTAGTTCAGTCAACAGAAAAACCTCTCAAGTTCTTTGACAGACATTTCATAAAATACATTACGATCTATCATATATAATGCATTCAGCGCCAAAGTCAATATATTACAATAACAGCCAAGGTTTTTTGCATCCAAGAAAGCCATTTATCCTCGGTACTCACACCCTTGTCGAAAAATCAGCGTGGTTGAAGAGTTTCGAAAAACCTTAGTTTTAAAAATATCCATAAATGTTAGATATATTTGTTTTTACATTTATTTACAATTTTAATTTATATTTTATTAATAGAACTTCGGCCAGGTTCTTCAAAGAAATGAATGAGATGGTTATATCTTTCTAGACTAAAAAAAATAATGAGTAGACCTGTATCTTTATTTTATAGGTCACAGAGAAGGAGGGGGAGAGGTTTTAAAGAGACGAAGGGAATCGTAATTGCGAAGGACCCATCTATATTGAGCAAAAAAAGGTACAAAAAATATAGATTCCAAAAAAGTAAGTAAGGAGACTAGCCTACACAAAATTAGTTTCGGAAACTTTTAAGAGGCCACATAATAATTATATTGATTTTGATGTAAATGAGACTAAAGATTAGGAAATATATACTGTAGTCTTTAAAATTCCCCTTTTGACCATCCAACCTCTGAATTTTATAAAAAATATCTTTTTCTTATTTTATGTTGCAGAAAACATTTTTATTTAATTATAGAAAATTATTTTTTACTTACGTTAGGAGTTCTGGTTTTGAAGGGGCCGCAAGTTCGAACATTTGGGCGTTAATTTGTGAATTATTTATCAGGTAGAGAGATCTCTTATCTGAAAAAAAAAAAATATTATCATTATTATACTGTTTATTAAAATTAATTTCATTTGATTATTATAGGCATAGTGAAACACTAAAGATTTGAGTGAAATAAAGATCTAATAAATTTTTATTTCTTAAGATCAGTGGCTAACTAGCCTTTGAGGGTGGGGGAAGCTCAAATGGGTCGCTTTTTTTTTAATATTCGAATCTTTATTTTATTTTGTAATTTTTCTTCGGATTTGTGATATAAAATGAATTTATTCTGAAATTTCAAAAAAAAAGCCGGATGCGCTAGGGCGCCTATTTCGGTATCAAGGGGCGCCAAAGGCTTGATGCGCCTAGGGCGGGGGGGGGGCCTTCGCCCCCACCTGGATACGCTACTGCTTAAGATAATTATAATAATAAGGGATTTTGCTAATTTTATAAAATGTTGACTCTACTGACAAGTATCGTCGAGAGCACCTACTTTGTTCGAGTATTAGAGAAGAGTAATCATAGAAAATTCAAAAAATAGAGCTATAAGGTATAAAAAAAAAATTTTTCTTCTGATTGTATTCAAATAACATTCCTTTAAAGTTGTTAATTCTTTCAAAATAATATGTATGTTCAATTACCAGAGGCATTTTCACGAACTAAAACATTGCTCAGTCTAATTATTGGACTGAGTAGAGTAGATCGGTCACTGCCAGTTCCAGCTAAGGGAAAAACCATTTGATGCATTTTAAGGAGGTATTTATCATCTTGTTTTTGTAATAACATCACATATTCATCCAATAATAAGATATGAAGTTCAATATGTTTGGAACGTCCGGAATTGCGCCAAAGAAGAATCCCTTCATGGATTAGTTTGTGTTTGGTAAGATCCAATGACTGAAAAAAATAATTTTATTAATATAATAAATATAATATATTAGTTTTTTTTAATATAATAAATATAGGTCAGATTAATTTGATTAAGGGGGTGTAGGAGGGGCGTCTAAACGTACTTTAGAAAAACTAGACTATTATAAGTAAAGCACGGAAAACTTTTACTTACAGTAATAATAGGGGTATTCATGATCTTGGTATATACGACGTCCTATCGTCTTAAAAGTCTCCTATGTCTTATTTGAGTATACGATATACGACATTTACCTCTCGTATTGTTAAATAGTACATACGACGGCCACAGGTCTCTTATATCGGTGTCGTATGTTGTAAATCAATTTCCTACATTAGAAATGTCAAAGTTTTTCTAACCTAAAAAGTGTTTGTGCAGTTTGTGTTTTGTTTTCAAGTGTTTAGTGTGTTGTTTTGTTTGTTTCTCTTATTTATTTATTTAAAAATAAAAATGAATGAGATATGAGGGGTGAAACAATTTTAAAAAGAAAAAGACTTTTAGTAGGTTATGAATGTTGTTCGATTTCACCGATAGTCATCAAATACGACATAGGACAAATTTATTTTTAACTTTTGTGCTAAACTGTTTACGATTTAGGACATTTAGGACAAAACGCAAGATCATGAATACCCCTAATAACTTAACAGAGACGTGGGCTAAAAATTTAACATATAGGCCTATCCATATACATATACTCGAAAGCTGGGTTATCCAATTGAAAGCAAAATGGATACTTCTGATGCAAGCGGCCCAGACCTTTAATGTAAAATATATCACATGTCATCATTTTAGTGTTAAAAGAAGTTGAATCAAAATAAAAATTTCAAATATATCTACTTCTTTTTTAAATAAAATGATGAGATGTATATTTTACTATAAGAATAAACTGAAGAGGGTTTCTGCATTAAAAAAAAAAAAAAAAAAAAACTTAACAAGACTCCACTAACTACCCAAAAATGCTCTGAATGTTTTTACCAATCAGCTGGAAACCTTTCGGTGCATTTATTATGTACCATCTTCAGTCCATTAATTTCTATATATCTGCTCAGAGTTGGTCCAGTAATAAATTTATATCGCATACATTGTTTTGTAAATAGTGTGAAAATTTTAGGCTTGAATTAAAATAATGGTGACTGATACGAGTCAAATGTATCTAACAAATATTATCTTAATTCAAGCTTAAAATTTACATTATATCAGGGCCGGAACTAAGAGATTTATTAGGGAGGGGGGGGATTTAATTTGCCGTCCATTCCTTTTTTTCCAAATAGAAAAGTAGGCCTATTTGATGTTGAAAAGGTATAGGTAATCAGAAGTCCACCGGCGTGTTAGGGTATTTCTCAGTGTTGGGATGGTTGAAGGGGAGGGAGCGGCAAGAGTCCGCTGCCTAGAGGCGGCAAATGCCTAAATCCGCACCTGCTAATTCATTTTGTTTTTGTGAACCACTTTTCCTATTTTGCCGCCCCCCTGATATCTGCCGCCCGGGACACATGTCCACACAGACCCCACCCCCCTCCGTTATATACATGCATATTATGCACATACATATTTAAGCAGCAATAAATATGATATATTACTGGACCAACTCAGAGCAAGACATACATATTAATGGGCTGAAGATGGTACGTAATAAATGCACCGAAACGTTTCCTGATTGGTAAAAGCATTCAGAGCATTTTTCTTGGGTGCCTCTGCCTCCATAATCTTTCACTAAATATCGTCTGCTGAGAATTATAGTGGCAAACAATTAGAGAAAAGGCGTTTGAAGGTTTTATAAACATATACTGGTACATTTCAATAGAAGAGCAACAAATGAATGGGCAGAAATCAATAGCAAATAAAGGAAATATATTTTCGCCACTTTGGCACTCAAAAGAGAAGACGTTTTAACAACGTTTGAAAATTGAATTTTCGAACTTTCGCCACTATGATTCTCAGCAGGTGATATCTACACCCTGCCCCTCAGAAAGCTGTAAAAATCTGATATATAAGTTACAATTTTTTTTTTTTATCTAAGAGACTTCAGAGATCTAAGTCGTAGATTCGATTACCACTATACTATAATAAACAATAAATCACATAAATTGGAAAATATAATTATCTAAGAATCAGACCTGAAGAAATTAATAGATAGATATATATTTGTGTCTATAAAAGAATACCTTAAATTCCCCACATCCAGGGTGATCAGCTTTATCAAAGCCAGCCCGATCCAATCGTTTTTGGATATCAGCTAGCCTTTGGAAATCTTCAGCTTCTCGAACTGCTTGGTTGACATGGTTTAGGATCTCCTTTGCACGTTCCACAGCTCGACAAACTCCCGTATGCTCGGGGGTGCCATGTCGAGTGGATCTTGCAAGGGATTCAAAAAGGAGAGGGTATTTTGTGAGTCTAAAAAAAAAAAAAAAAAAAAAATTAGTAAATTATTAGAAACTAAAAATATGCTGACAAAAAGTCTGGGGTCATAAGCATAGTACACAACTTTCATAGATGAGAAGAAGTTAAAGTAATTTTTATATCAAAGAAATACTAATAATACTTTCTCTTGAAAACTGATCAAAATTGAAAAAAAGGTTAAAATTATATTTTAACCCTGAACTAATCCGAAGCTAGCTAAAAAATTTGGTTAATTTATATTGACTCGTTATCTGTTATCCTGAGGGAGAAAGTGACTCAATTTGATTCGTTTACTCAATTTATTCTATGCTCTATTATTAGTGAATTGGATTGTTTAAACCTGATTTTATGCTATGATCTGAAACATATTCACGATTATTGGAATAGGAATATGTAGGTTAAATTGAAATAAAATTTATACCTTTGAAATCCAGTAGGTCTAAGATCTTTGAGCTGAAGCCTCCTACAAAGAGGATTTCCCTCAGCATCATTCAAAAAAGTATTTAGTCTTGCGTCTTTCTTTCTCCGCTCTTTAAGAGCTTCTAAGGCAATTTGTTGCCGCGCACAGAAAGTGGCAGCTGCCCTTTGAAAGTTGTCCCCAGCAGGACCATCAAACTAAAAAGTAATAAAAACATGAATAACACATTTCAAAAAAAAAAAAATAAATAAATAATTTCAATACCATATTCAAAAGGATGTCAGAAATATCGCCGACTACGGGATTTTCTCGTCGACGAGCTTTTAATGAAGTATTAAAAGCTCCATGGAGGTCAAGCATCTCATCCAAATTTTCAAATAAAACTGATATTTGTTCGGGTGGCAGTAATTGAGATTCCAACATTGGCCGGTGAAAGACAAGCTCCAGAACTTTCAGGTTACGAACATGAGACCGCTCGGTATGGATTAATTCTAAAAACATATTACAAAAAAATCATTAGTGAAAATTCTAGGATCAAAAATCAAAGTGTGTAATCGACACAGGTAAGAGAACACCTTTAAAAAGATAAACTAAAATTTTACCAAGAAAAAAAATGAAAAATAAGAAAATTTTTTTGGAAGAAGAAGAAGAAGCCTAGAATCGCAGGGTGTGTCAGTAAGAGGGAATTTTTCTTAAATGCACAAATTCTTCAGGATTTTGGAATCAGGATTTTGGATCGCAAAGTTCTAAATATTCATACAGCGACGCAAATCACCCTCCACCTCGCTGTATATATTAATTAAATTTTAAGACTATCAAACTGTTTTGTTAACAGTGGAGTTGAAAATAATTTATTTGATTAAAGGAAGAATTTTATTAAATATACATATTTATTTAGCGAATCTTCTCCAGCATGACAAAACAGCATCAGATGATTAGGAAAGACCTCAAGGTTCTTTTATATTAGTTATTCAAATAAAATCGTGATTATTTCTTTCAATTTTGCATAAGAAATTAAAATATTAGTATTTTTGAATAAAACAAAAACTTTATTGATATAATAATAGAAAATACCGTTAATGATCTCTTGGCGTTTCAGGTCTTGATTACTAAGCGTACGGAGAGTTTCAGGATCGACATTTCTATTCCAATCAGGAGGGTCTGGTTCAATTTCAAGATCGGAGTCGAGATTTGCAGGAACTCCGCCGCCAACTCCAACCAATAACGTGGAATTGCTCGGACTATCGAGACTCCTTAAAAAAAAATATTTTATAATTAAATATTCTAACATTGATAAATTGAAAATAAAAGGAAAAAAGAATTTACCGAGCTGAAAGACTTGAATTAGAAGAGCTGCCAGAATTGTTATAATTTAAGCGTTGTTCTTCGACGTCAATATCACTGAAAAAAAATTATAAATATATTTTAATAACTAATTAAACAACTATAATATTAGAAAATTTAAAAATAAAATAAAGGCCAAAATTAACACAAGGAAAATAAATATCCTGAGAAGCTTAAAACAAGTGAGACTTGAGTTAATGATAAATAAATAAATTAGCAAATTTAGGTTTACAATATTTATTAATGAGTCAGAAGAAATGGAAAGTACCTTCTGAATAGGCGTGATGAAGTAGTACTTAACTTATATAATTGGATAGTTGAAAGAGTAGTTATTTAAAGTACTTTCATTTTTTACTGTACAGTACTGAGCATTTGGAAAATACTGGTACTGGGTATATCCAGTAAGTTCTTGCGACATTTCTGTTCCTGAATAATTATAGTAATAAATATGACTAAAATGATAATATCTATTGTAATAACAAAAATCTTTATTTATTAATTTAAAGAATAAATCAAATTATCGCCACAATTTACTTGGGAATTATTAATATTTAGAGTGAAAGGGTTAAAGGGAGTTAAAGGGTAAATTGACATTTATGTAGTTAGATTAATAATATTTTTATTTTGAATCCATATTATGATTCATGATTTTAATTCAATCGATGATAACAGAGAAACGAAAAAGGAAAAGCTTGAGGAAACTATTCTTTTGAAAAGATAAAATCTTCCTGTGGTTGTTTTTTTTTTTAGCAAAGGACCTATAGTATATTGGTTTTATTTTATATTACTGTATTATTATAAATATTCCTATTTAAAACAAACAAATCATAGTTGATCCAAAGATTTAAGTGATGCTAATGGACTGCTGGCTGGATTTTATAAACACAAACATTGCAATAGAAATGTGATGGAATAAAGAGATCGAATAGCAAATCAAATGTTTATCCCGATTTTATAAGGTCAAATTTAATTGTAAATATTGCTTAGGGTTTGATATAAAAAAAAAAATGACCCGAAGAATCATGAAATAATTTTTGTGAATTAATAGAGAATTTATGTAAGAATATTTTATATATTATTGGCTGGGTTCGAGTGTGTGTGTGTGTGTATGTCTTCGTGCACGAAAAAATTTATAAGCCTATTATTAGGCTTGACAAGCATGCATGTGCAATCTTTTTGTACAAGCAAACTGTAGCGTCTGTAGGAGAATTTTGTGCAAGCATTTTAATTCTGCAAGCCGCTTGATGCTAGATTGAATTTTAAACATGCACAAGCATAATTTGCGCAAGCAAAACTCTCCGCCATTTTATAGACGTCTTGACAATTGATATTTATTTTATATATATATATATATATATATATTAATACATTTAATATTACAATTTAAATATTAATATTTATTGTGTTTCTGTTTAAAGCAAGTATTTCTTGTTATCTTCGAATAAATAACCTTTTGTTTCAATCATTTTCGGCTTAAGCTGTTGCTTGCACAAGCATGCTTGTGCCGTGTGGTGCTGATGGGAATTTGTGCATGCTTGTATAAAAAGATTGCACATGCATGCTTGTCAAGTTTGCAGTTACGTGTGTAGCCGTTAAGAGGTAAAAAAATAAAAGCTAAAAAAAAATAATAGTAAAATAAAAAAATATTAATGCGCCTGTAGATAGACAACCACCAAAGGATTTCTTATGTTCCAAATTCCAAATACTGTTCTTGATATTCGATTGTTTAAAGAAAATATATTTCTACGTCTTATCAAATCCAACAATTCATTAAAATGATGATTTCCAAAAATCGATTCCTAAGTAACCTTAATTATCTTTGATTAATTCAGAAAATGAATTAATAATTTCAATATAGGCTCTTTGATACTTGACACTGATGGTGTTCTCTTTAATCTTATCATGTGTTAGTAATTAATTTAATAAAACGAGTTATTTGCCTTTTACTCATAGTATATCGATCCCCCAGGGGATAGGATAATAATAATAAGTCTACGGTGTGTGACGTCATAGCAGGCATTCAGCTGAATGAATCCCAAATGTCAACTTGGTTAGTAAAGGGTTCGAGAAACAAACAAACACAGAACAAAAGGAGCAAAAAGCAAAGCAAAGCTGATCAAAAACGAGAAGTGACGTTATTATAAGTGTGGGTTGATAGAGAGAGAGAAAGAGAGAGCTTCAATTTGAAAAAAATTTTCATTTCCTTTTGACGCAATTCTAATTTTTTTTTTTTTTTTTTTTTTATGTTAAGAGCTCGCCACTCCTCTTTAAGCTTTAGTTATTTTCAGTGGCGTCATTTGGGGGACAGGGGGGCATTGCCCCACTCCCAAGCAAGGGCGGATCCAGAGGTGTTTCTCGGGGGGGGGGGGGGGGGGTAATCTAGTGTGACTCGTTGCACAGCACCAGGGGCGTATATAGAAATTTTTCGGGGAGGGGGGGGGCTGTTCCCAAAAATTTTGTTTTTCGCGGAACCAAAAATTTTTTCATGTGCCTTTCGCGGAACCAAAAAATTTTTTCATGTGCCTTTCGCGGAACCAAAAATTTTTCCATGTGTCGTTCGCGGGACCAAAAATTTTTCCTGCCCGTAAAAATATTTTACTTTTTTTTAGAGAGGCAAAATTTTTTTCATCCGCGCAACCAAAAAATTTCCCATGTGCCGTTCGCGGAACCAAAAATTTTTGCATGTGCCGTTCGCGGAACCAAAAATTTTTGCATGAGCCGTTCGCGGAACCAAAAATTTTTTCCGGCCGTATAAATATTTTACCTTTTTTTTTTAGAAGCAAAATTTTTTTTACCCGCGAAAAAAAATAACCTGGTATTTTCGTGACGATATAAATACAAATCTAATTTTTTAGTATTGATTTTTAAAATTTTACGTTGAGAATTTATTTTTTTGCAAAAAAAAATATTTTTTTAATCTCGGGGGGGGGGGGGGGGGGTAATTACCCCCTTTACCCCCCCTTGTATCCGCCCTTGCTCCCAAGGGTTGAGTACCTATTTGTAAGTAAATTTTAAGAAAAAAAATGTGCAGAAAAATTCATTCCCAAATATGAAATACTAGTCGCTTCACCGGTTTTTGGTGAGCTAATCATTTTCTTCTTATTTTATTTTGAGTGCATTCAGACCATTTTGTGGGACTCAGGTATTTCCATTAAAATCCTTTTTTTGACATTAATGCATTACTTTCTTAACATACGATCGTAATTAAGAAGAAAGAAAGTAAAAAGATTTTTCTGTTTTTGAAAAAAAAAAAAAAAAAAAAATATTTATGATTAATTAGCTCATTGAGTTTGTATTTATGAAAATACCTTTTTACTGAATCATTTTGCTTTTTCAGCGAATGAAGATGAGCCATGTCGATAGCTCTAAATTTTTAAAAATTAATTTTCCAAATCATATTCTAGGAAAAATGCAACGCAATTTAAATCCTAAAAATAAATATGCAGATTATTTATGGTTGTGGAAAGTATTAATAAATTAAGTTCTAATAGAGAAAAGTGTTTCGATTTACAGAAGAATGAGAGGAGCCATTGCAAATGAAGTGTTCGCGTGTTTCCTTCCTTAACATCGTCATTTAGTCGTCGTCGTCGGCGTCAGCTGATGTGTCTAAATACGGCCCACCAAGTTCATGAATGGCGGCCCTCTCCATGTGTCTGAATGCTCCTCTTGTCTATCCCTCGCTCTCTCTGAATGTTTACGTGTGTCGTAAACGTTTCATATTTTAAGATTCAAAATTAAATGATGCTTAATAATTCATCTGAGAATCGATCAAAAATGAAAGATTAACGGATATGCTAGCAATGAAGAATTTTAAACAAATTCCCACCCTAATCAACAAGATCCTAAAAACAAAATAAACAAGCTAATAGCACTACTGTTTTTAATCTTTTTTAGATGAGTGGATTCAAGGCAACCATATGTTATAAAGTGAGAAGTTTGATAGCAGAGATCAAAAAAAAAAAAAAAAAAAAAATTGAGAAATAAATTTCTTTGGGTTAAGTTTGAGATTCGAAAAAAAAATATATTCAACGCTATGAATGGAAAATCTAATGGGAGTTAATAATAATTGGAAGTTTTTCTAGCGATGGTAGGCCTATCAGGAAAAGAGTTGGCTCGATGTTCAACTAAGCGAGATTTTTTTTCGGCTATCTAGTAGCACGTTAATCACAATCTGATTACAAAATATTTTTGTTTTTTCTTTTTCTAAGTAAAATAACAAAACAAAAATAAAAAAATACATTACTTGCAAATAGTGTTTTAATTAGTTTGAGTGGGAAGTTGAAAAATAAATGATTCATTTAGAGTGAATCTGAAAATGGTCTCCCAGGATCTTTGGGAGCTACAAGAAAAAATATATCTCAGAAACAAAAAATAAAAATAATTGCCCGTGAAAGTGTGTGTGTGTGGGGGGGGGGGAATTGGAATTATCTAAAATCCCCAAATGGTACAAAAAACCAGTTTGGATTAAGTGAGATGTAGTTACACCAGAGAAGAATTATGAAAACACAGCAGATAAAACCAGATAAATTTGTTTAAAAAACTATTAATACTATTCTTTTTTTTTTTTTTAGAATCTAAGGTCATTTAGACTCCATCCCTATTTAATTCAATTCATGTTAGTACCCAATTTAAATGAAATAAATTTGCTTGCTTGAATTTGTGGCTGTGGTATGATTATAATGGAGGGATGGAGGTATCAGCCAAATTGGAATACTCGAGGTTCAATAAAACTCCCAGAAGGCTTGAATTTATTTGGCCATCTTCAGTTATTGGAAATTATACACATATTGGGCACCTGTGATTGAACCAGGATTTGTCAATAATAAAATTCATTGTTGCTTCATACAAAATTATATGGTTCCTGTGCCCAAGGTGAGAGATGAATGAACGGGAAGCGAACTCAAGACCTCTAGCTCAAGTGGTAAAGAATACTCTACCATTATGCTACGACCCAAAGACTGTTAGATTTCTAATATTTTAACGAAAGATGGAGCTAATTAGTCTCTACGAAATGAAACTCCCAGTATTGGAGACCGTTTTGACCTTAATTAAATTTCGAGAGTTCGAACTCGAATGCAGGCAATGAGTCAAATTGTGGAGTGGTCAGTTCTGTTGACAAATTTATTGCTTGCGTACGGGCATAGGCTATGAGCAATGCTAAGTGTTTATGTATGGAATATTAATGACCCAAAAAGGGACAATCCATCTCGAATAATGAACTTAGGATGGTATTATTTAATTAAAACTGAACTGTTCCCAATACTGATAAGGTTACATTAATTTTCTAGCTGCCTGCTTCTTCTTCGATTATTGAAATACAACAGCCACTTTACAATTTCACTTTTCTAATGATATGCATTTCAGGGCCACCGAACTCTTCTGAAATTCTGTTATAGAGAAAAAAATGTCTTTTTAGCAAATTCCTCGAGGAGGCATAAATTACCAAAAAAGTTATCTAAAAAAGAGATTTTTTCTCCATATCATAATTACGTTTTTTCGAGTTGGTGATTAAAACGTTATCTATGAAAATATGTTCAAGTTGATTCATTATTAATCAATTTTATGATAATAGAAAAATGGTAATACTTTAATATTCTATTTATTTTTAACCAAAGAGGCTAATAAAAGGAATTTGATGGCTGGTGTGTTGTTTGAAGGGCTCTCCGAAGCCTTGAACCCTTTTTGCCAAGCTGACTGACCCTGAGAGAAAATTTATCCTAGCTTTCATAATATTTATATTCATCTAAAAATGAAAAAAGAAATCGAGTTTATTTTTCATCTCATCACTTCTTCTATCTTTTTGGTATGTTAGTTCTGTGAGTCAATCAAAAAATATTATAAATAATAAAATCAAAATTATTATCACAATTAATAAAAAACAAAGTTTAAATGAAGAGATGATAAAAATTATTTCTGTATCAAATTTAAACCAGAAGCGTCAATTTAGCCTTTAGTTAGGTGGGTTAAGGAGAGAGAAATAAGAAATAAATCTCCTCAAAATACGACCGAAAAAAAATCAAATTCTATTAAAATAAAGAAAGAAAAAAAGTGAAGAGACCTCTCGGAGCGAGTTCGTCGTTTCGAACTGTCATCCTGGCCCTCCTCGTCGAAACTTCTTGCTGGCGGAGTCATCGTCATGGTCATCGTCATGGCGAGGCGTCTCGTCTCGGGACGAATAACTTGTTGCATTTAAAATTAGAAGAGAAAAAAAAAGAGATGCTCCATCGACGAAAACGAAAAAAGGGATTGTGTCAAATGAAGCCAGGTGTCGTCTTCGTCCAAGTCGACGTCGTGAACAGCGCGATCGGACATCGGCGACTGACTGACGCCGGCCTCGTCGTCGTCAACGGCGCCAGGATCCCCCAGGAACTCCCCAACACAACACCCACAGGAACCCCCCTCAGCGCTTTATGACGAAGTCCAAGGCGATTAACCTGATTGGCCGACTCCCTGTCGCCGTGTGCAAAAACATTTCCACCACCTTAAGGCCCTAAACGTTTTACCTAGTCGAAGAAGAAGAAGAAGAAGACGGCTATTGATCCCCTTCCGATCGTCAGAGAAAAAAATTCCAAATGATGATGAGAAATAAATAGAATACTTAGAAAAGAGATAAATAGCAACTTTTCAATTACTAATAGTTTATATTTATATTTCCTTATTATTAATGATTTAATTAATAAAAAATTTCACAGCCAAATTTTATAAAAAAGATCATTTTTGTGACCTTTTGTTGCGATTATATATTATAACGAACTATAATTGGATTGATTCTCACGACTGTTTAGTGATAAATCATTCTTTTCAATATGTCAAATTATTTATAATAAAATTTATTTATATACTCTAGGCAGAACTTGCTAAATCTCCCTAGAAATGAACACCTGAACTGGCAAGATTCACTCAGATAACCAAAAAAAAAAAAAAAAAATGTATTGATGAGAATAGTTGGTCAATTGGGTTGCATACCCTGCAGGAAACGAATTTACGCAGTGGATGCCCGACAGTTGAGTCGGAACTTCTTGAAATCGACAAATATTAAAACGGTTTAATTCTCAATCTTCGTCCCTTAATTATAGACCCTTTCTGTTTCTGCTATCCAGCATCAGAGATACAAATAATTTACACTTCAAGATAATATTTTTACTTTCTCTTACCTATGTATATATGTAATATATATATAGAGAGAAAGTATTGCGATCATGTCAAAAATTCGATGTCGAGATTTTGATGGATATACATGTTTTGAGGTCCCCTGAGTCCAAAAAAAAGTGGGTCCCGCAAATTGGTCTGTGTGTATGTATGTATGTATGTGTGTGTGTGTGTCTGTGTGTGTGGACAGATTTTTAGCATGAAGGAGTTGAGCTAGCGGATTGAAATTTTATATTTAACTTAGGTACCTTTGAAGAATCTCAAAATAAGCTTTTGAACAAAATCGGCCAAAAAGTACTAGTACTTTACTGATGTACTTTTTCAGTTTTTTTCGATTTTCTCAAAATTCCCTCCAAGGATTTTTTTTAAAATTCATAAATGAACTATTTTTTAGATGCTCTTTAAAATGTATATTCTCATTTTGCCGTTGAAATCTTCTGAAGACCACTTTACTCTTGTTCTTCATAGGAAAGTAGAAATGGTTGCCATGGTAACGGAATTTAAATCTTTTTCTTTTTATTAGATTAAAAATCAATTATTATTTAAATTCCCATTTTTTTTTTTTAAATTTATTTGTGTCTTTAATTGTTTCAAAGAAAACATATATGTCTCTCTCTCACTTGCAAACATTATCGTCTCTCTCTACTCTTTTTAAATTCCCTTTCCACCTTATCTTCGCATAGGAACAATGTTAATTTCCTATAGGGATTTGTATGTTAATTTCGATTCAAAAGGGGGTCCCCTTTGGAACTTTTTAGGCATTTAAAAATTTTTTTTCCAATTCTTATGAAATTTTGATTTATTTACGAATCTATATTGTGTATAAAATGTCCAAATATGAGATTAAAATTTTGAAAAATAACCATAGTTTATTTCAAGCAGTCAACATTTAAAATGCAAGTTTGAAACTAAGGTGCTATGGGAAACTAAATATATCTCGACACAAAAAATCTGGTGTGACCAGCACGGTGCACAACTTTCTCTTACCGAAGGGTAAGAGAAAGTTGTGTGCTGTGCGCCAGTCACACCAGATTTTTTCAATAATGAAGTGTAAATTTCGACTTCTATTTTAATAGAATGAAAAAAGGAGACGAAAGAGATGAGAAATTATCAATTTTTCTAATTGGAGGTTTACTTCTTTTAAATTCGTATGATGGTGTTCACGATAATTAAAATTATACCAGAATTTTATTGCCAGAAACTGTTGTGTGCATATTCTCACAGTTTCGGTCGGAGAAGGACCATCATCAGGCCCGAAACATACAAATTACTCTTTTTCGGACCGAAACTGTGAGAATGTGCACACAACAGTTGTCTGGCAATAAAATTCCTGTATAATAAAGTAAAATAACAATATGTGAAGTGGCTGTTGTATATCAACAATAGAAGAGGGAGTGGGCAGCCAGGAAGTATGCCTCTACGAAATGAAACTCAAGAGTAATGGAGACAGTTTCGGCTATAATTAAATATAATATAATTAAAAAAAAAAAATGGACTGAAGATGGCGATATTTAATTATAGCCGAAACTGTCTCCACTACTCTTGAGTTTCATTTCGTAGAGCCTTACTTCCTGGCTGCCTGCTCCCTCTTCTATTGTTAAAGTAAAATACTTTGTTGTAATTATCGTGAACTCCATCATACGAATTTAAAAGAAGTAAACCTCAAATTATAAAAATTGTGTTAATATTATGGAAAAAAGAGTCTAGGTAAATATTAAGTCATGAGATTATGAATATAAACTTCTTTATAGAGAAATTTATATTTATTCTATTTTGAAATAAAATTATTCAGAGTTCAGTCTAGGATAGCCAAAATCGAGAGGCCTGTTAATAAAGAAAGAACGACTGAAAATTAATAATTATATCTCCAGGTATAAAACCTAAATGGTATAAGAAGACTCTCTGAAGTTAGATCAAGTATCTCTGACAAATTAAGGGGGTGAACAAGACAGTCGATCAACACACCCAAATTCTATTTTGTTAATAAATCCAGATTTTCAACTTTGTCCAACTTTTAAAAATTACTAATTTATGGATCCAATTTAACTTCTATTACTAATTAACAAACCTAACTCTTTCAATAGGCTAATTTTAAACTTTTTAAAAATTTGATAGTAAAAATACAAAAATAATTTTAGAACTAATCTTAATCATTATTCATACAGTTTGGGTGTTAGCTGGATAGTTAATCAACAGGAAGTAGCGAAGGAAGAAACTAAATTTTATGCTCTTTCTCTCAACGCCTCATTTTATTGCAAATATTTCATTTCAATCACTATTCTCAATGAGGTTCTGTGAATTTTGAAATTAATTCTTGGAGTGTAAGTAGTGAAGATTCGATTCAAGACAAAGCAGTGTAGAGATAACACAAAATTAATTTAGGAATTCTGATATTTATGACAATTTCTCTCCTATCTGCACTGAAGTATGAGTTAGTATAAAGGTCCAATATTTGCTATAGTAGAATGAGGTGGTTGAATAAAGAGAGAAACAACTTATATACATTCTTACATCTAATAAGTAAATACCGGATTTTAAGCAAAATGCTTATTGCTGAATTTTATAAGCAACCATTAGATACTTAATTTTTTTTCCATCTCTCAACAGAGATTAACTCCAATTACAGAGAGACGGAGGAGACATTGGCAATGTTTGAAAATTTTCAAGGCATGTGGGATTTGAACCCGAGTTGTAGAGCAACTCTAGATTCGTAATCCGCAGATTATCCGATTAGCCACGAGCATCCTTTACACGAATTACGCAAAACTAAGTGTAATGAGATTGCTTTTTTTGAGTTTTTATTAGGAACCGACCGAATATTGGGTTGAGGCCAGTTTCGGCCAAAAATTAGCCGAAACCTGAGTCCGAAAAGATGGGATGACACTTGTCCGCAAAAGGTGGCAAATGATTTGCACTGAGAGAGAAAAATTTGTCTCCCGGTGGAAAAGGACGGAAAAAATTTAGTATCCAAAAAAAAAAGGGTAAAATGATTTTCATGGGAGGGGAAAACATTTCGGAAAGCGGAGAAAATTTCAAAAAAAAAGAAATTCAAGTTACAGGTTTCGGCTGAAACTAGGATATGAAATTGAGGCCGAAATTCGGTTTCGGAGAGAATATTTGTTTCGGTCGGACCCTAGTTTTTATGCTCTTTTTCCCCTTCGTGCTTATTTGAACTTATTTTACGTAGTATATTTACATAATTTTTAAAAATAATTCAAAACATTATTCAGCAAAAACGTTCATGTAAAGCAAATCCTTCGGCAACTGGGTAAATCCCGTTATCGGGGGGCTGTGAAAATAAGCTTTTAATCAAAATCGGCCACAGAGTACTAGTACTTTACTCATGTACTTTTTCACTTTTTTTTTTTAAAATTTGCTCCAACGATTTTTTTTTATTCAAAAATCAATCATTTTTTAGATGCTCTTTAAAATGTATATTCTCATTTTTGCCATTGAAATCTTCTGAAGACCACTTTTGTGCTTCATAGGTAAGTTGGGAGAAATGGTTGCCAAAATATAAATATTTTTCTGTTTATAAATTTTACATCTTGAATTCAAATGTACTATCGGAAAGTAAATATATATCAACACAAAAAATCTATGTGCCCTTCGGCAAGAGAAAGTTGTGTACTGTGCGACCAGTCACACCATATTTTTTTTTAACAAATAACACAAAACATTTATGCATATTTATTTTTAATATTAATACGATAAAATATGCAAAAATATTTATTTATTTGCAATAGAAAAAAAAAGATAAGAGAATGAAATGTGTTTAGGCTATATGATTATATCATAGAATGAAAACAAACCAGCAGCTGAATATAAAAGGAAGGGGAGAACATAAAAATGGAACTTGTCCTAATGAATTTTAGATAACGTCAGTAAAGTCTCCCTTTCCGGCTGCTTTTACTGTTTTTGTTCCAATATTCTGTCACAAACAAAAAGATTCCGAGAGAGAAACAATTGGGTTTAGTATACTATTTGCTATACTTTATTTATTCATACAAACAAAAATTTTTTCTAATATTTTTTTCTTCCTTATCTAATTAAAGGGAGGTAGCAAAATAAATAAGAATTGTCGTATTTCAACGATCCTGCTCCCCCCACCCCCCTCCCCGGCCAAAAAAATATTAATCATACTCAAGTATATGAAGACGGAGGTTAAAGTTTGGAAAAATTATAATTTATGAAGATCTAATAAAATTTGTTTTATAGGAAAAATTTGATTGAATGAGTGTAAAAAAATATGGTAACTGATCTTTCATTGCCGGGTATTTAGTATAAATATTTACGATTAGCTTCGATTCTATTTATCATCTAGAAAAAACATTCGATAGTTTAGATTCAAAATAAAAAACAATTAACTTGTGGTTAAAATTAACCTCGTGACTAAATGAATTAAATAGTGTTGATATTCCAAGTTAAAATGTGTGAAAAGATGAGGAAGATGATTCAATTAAATTGTTTAAATTTATTTTTTATCATAATATTATTATTATATCAATTTCAGGAGACGAACGCAACGAGGGGAAAATTTTTGAATTAATTATGGAAAATTTTAGTCCTAGGTGAGTGCAAAATAAAATAAAATTATATTTTTTGCACTGCTTATAAATAATTCTTGCACCTATTAAAATAAGTTCTAGATAACCAATTGGACACGCCTTAAAATAGGTTGACTACTTGATTTGCCATACGAGTTAAAGCGAGACAAACATTCCACTCTTAAGAAAGCGTAAATAATTAAATCATTAACATCGATATTTACTTTTAATATTTAATAAAATTTAGATTATAACAAGCATAACTCGCATTTTTCATGACA
This sequence comes from Euborellia annulipes, assembly GCA_023213315.1. Classification (NCBI taxonomy): domain Eukaryota; kingdom Metazoa; phylum Arthropoda; class Insecta; order Dermaptera; family Anisolabididae; genus Euborellia; species Euborellia annulipes. The sequence goes on from JAKCPI010007679.1 coordinate 121,369, forward strand.
TGAAGATTTTGCAATTTATTCATTCATTCCTTCAACTAATAAACTTATCCGTCAGATAGCAAATAGTCGATATAGTAAACAAGAAGATGGCTAACCTTAGAGTTAGAAAAAATGAGTTAATAAAGGCATTATTTATAAATTTAAAAAAATAAAAGCTTTGTGTTTCAAGTTTTACCCCTTATTTAAACCTTATACTGATCTTTGGGTCTTAACTAGTTAACTAGTCTTTGCGCTCTTATTTAATCATATGATTAGCTTAACTAGAACTGAAAAGACTTGAGTCATAGTCAATTAGCTTATCGGAGGGATTAGAAGTGAAGCATCCGGCCCTAAGTAAAATGTTTTTTAGTAACTTAGTGGAAAATATTTTTATTAGTGGAAAAAATAGTTATATCCGTCAAAATCTCGACATTGAATTTTTGACATGGCCGCAATATTTTCTCTCTATAGGCCTATATTTCATATAAAGCTTTTCTATGGAGTACAAGAATAAAGTGGTCTTCAGAAGATTTCAATGACAAAATAAGAATATACATTTTAAAGAGAATCTAAAAAATAAATGATTTTTGAATTTAAAAAAAAAATCGTTAGAGCGAATTTTGAGAAAATCGAAAAAGTGCATTAGTAAAGTACTAGTACTCTCTGGCCGATTTTGATCAAAAGCTCATTTTCACGGTCCAGGAGGGTATAAAACTTAAATATAAAATTTCAACCTCCCAGCTCTTTCCGTTCTTGAGACCCCTTCCGTCACAGACACACAGACAGACCATGTCGCGAAAACCAATTTTTTGGATTCAGGGGCCTCAAAACGTGTAGATCCATCAAAATCTCGACATCGAATTTTTGACATGAATCCAATACTTTCTCTCTATATATATTAACATATATAGTATAGAGGTAAGAGAAAGTAAAAAATTGGAAGTGGTTATTTGTTTCCCGATGATCTCTGAGCATAAAACAAACACCCCCAAATTAATGTATAGAGTTTGTTTAAAAATCAAAGTATAAAAGGAGGAGTTTAAAGAATACCAGTCCAAAAAATATGAATGGAAAAAATTAAATATAATTAGACTATATTTTAATTTTTTGTCTTTTAAGGAACCGTTTCGATCGCTAATGCTGCCAGTCTTATTCAGTGTGGAGTTGTCTCTTTTTGGAGTGCAGCCCTTTTATGATTTAGTTCCCATTGGTGTTGCATCACAGGGTATTACCGGTCAATTTTCGTAAAT